>MU874191.1:1280-12435 GCA_036418205.1 Ostertagia ostertagi
TGTCCAAAATCCGAGGATGCGTACATCAAAAATCATGGTTTCTGTAGGCCTTGAAACCCTAACGGTCTCCTATTTCAGTGGTCTTAAAACGGCGTGATGTGGAGCGAAGCTATGCTATAAACTGATGATATGCTGTAAACTAACCATTCGGACAGGGTTGTGTGAAGTTTTCACGAACAGTGAGCTGAATCAGTTTTGAGCTGACCAGAACAGGAAGAACCAGAGCGAGAATTAGGGATAACATGCTGAAATTGAAGAATTTAAGATATTTCTAATTTCTTGAATCTCTGAAACGGATGCGTAAAGTGTTTTGTGCCTCAGGAGTAAAAAATTCGCAAATTTCGCAAGGAATGACGTGATGATACGTGAAATGCGATTTTGTACACATTTGGCACCTTGTTTTCAACCTAGAGATTAACCACGTCCTGAAATTCTACAGTATACAACCGAAGGGAGCTCTTGAACCTTACAGAACACCAAAAAACGTTTAGATGCAAGAGGGCACAACTTTGCAGTCGAACAGGAGAAATTACTTTCTCAGACTAAGTCTCTTAAACTAGAAATAATTGAATTATTGTCAGAGAGCTGTGCAACAGTCCACAGAAAAATGTACTCCTGAATGACCATTCCCAATCCGCTTATATTTATACATGCATGGCTATCCGTGAGGGCTCTTGACCTGATTCCGGCTTTAGTGCGCATCGCCGGCGACACCAATGGCTCCCTCCCCCGTCCGCCCACACAAACCGGAGTCGTGCACTGCCGACGCCTCCACGATCGGTTTCTATTAATAAGTCCGTGTTTGACGTTCACTACGCCTACCTGGCCTAACACTAAGCGTTGTTCAACCCTTCCCCCCCCGCCCCACCCCACACTCTCAGAGCATCTTTTGCTCCTGACTGACTATCAGTAGATCTTTCTTTCTTCTATTGATCTCAACACGAGGTTGTTGTGGAATACGTTATCGGTCAATCTTTCAGTGGGATCGAGCGTCAGATGCCTGACAAATGACTCATTTTATATCGTCGCTATCCCACAGAAGTTCAAGATCAAACAGGACATCAGGCAGCTACAAGATGGACCAGTCCAGATCTCTGGACCAGCCATAAGCCATCAGTAACACGAGTTGCAAGTCCGGGCTCTTTTCAAGTGAGAGTTAGTACTGGAAGACCAAACTTATATGTATAAGGTCTCAACTCCTTCATTACAACTATAATGGCGAAGTTTATACAAAGCCGTACATAGCTATTAGAAGATTTTACAAATGGCCAGAGTACAATATTCAAAAGCTTAAGTCCCCCTAAGTCGTTATATGAGCCCATGCCGCATTCGAATACTCCCACGATACTGCATGGAAACCGGATGCATGGCGCATCTCCAAAGCATCAATTACTCCTCATCTTTCATTTCATACTTTGGGCAGTTGTATAGCAAAACTTCTTAGGCAATACAGAATGATGGATAATTGTCACAAAAGAGGACGCAAAACTACGCGCCTGCTCTTCCTCCAGGCAACCCATTGCATCCAATTTCAGTGTTCATCACCTTGAACTCTTTCGACGCGACTTCGAGCAAGAGAAAGCAATTTTTTCAGAATTTTATTGTAGACACATCACATCAGATCAAGATCAATTCATGAACTAGTTAGTAGGAGACTCCCAAACGCCTGGTGAGTGTGAGGTTCGCCAGAGAATTTCGCTGACTCCAAAACATTTCTTTCTTTGTACAGGCGAATTTCAGTAATCGTATCGTCATCTTCTTCCCTCGCATTTGGTGCTCGGCAGAACGTCGTTCAAAATCACAGTACACATTCCTGCAAATAGAAAACGCTATTAATTCTATGAGATTATGGCTTCAGAGCAACACTCTCCGTTAAAAAGATACACAAAATCACCTCGTTGGACCTCAACAGCCTAGCAACGACCAGACACCGCCTTTTATCCTTTTCTTCCATAGTTGCCGCGAGGCCCTTATGTTTACCTCGTACAATCATTACACGTGATTTTTCTAGCCGTGGTAAAACGGTCTCCAGAGATGACTGCCGGATTCCTTAAAAAATTTGATTGGAATCGTGTCAAACGTATAAGATCACCTTCTTTCTCAGAACCTACCGTAATGCATCTTGCCATGGGAATCTTCTAACGAAATGTCCTTTCGTGATGCTACATCTACTACCCGCATCTTTTCTTTGAAATATTTGCCTTTCTTGTAATTTTCGTCGATAAACCGAACCAGCAAATCGGTACGGACCCATAATTCATCATTCTGAAAACAAGAATGGAATTGCAGAAAAATCACTTCACGGAAAAATACCAAACATGAATTTTCACTGGTTACACGCTTAGTTGCCTACAAAAGCTAGTCGAAATCACTAGAAGTAAGGACCATCTTCAAGCTGTGGAGAGTTTAAGGTACGGTTCGTATTTCGAAGGTACGGCCTAGAACGAAAGTACATCGTTGAGAGAGAGCACAGAAATAGCTTGAGCGAAAATGGTTGTGTTTCCTGGCAGTTACCATGGTCGTGATAAGGCCGTAGCGGAGGCGTATAGGCATAGAACGGCACTTCTGCTACCTTCCTTTACAACTGTATCTCAACACTGAAGAAATTTATCCCTTGATTTCATCGTGGTGCGTACCTCTAGGTTTTCATCATTCAAAAGTTCCTCCTCTGTTTTACTAGCTTTTGTAGGCAACTAAGCGTGTAACCAGTGAAATTCCAAAAAAGTGAAAAGAAAACGGACTGCAGAGTTGGCCTCTAGTTCATGAGTTTAATGTCTATTGACTTACTTTAGCTTCCCTATCGTGATTAGAATCCTTTTCCCGATACTTGTCCCTAGAGCGTTCTTCGCGATCTTTTCGATCATCCCCTTTCCGATTGTCGCGGACGGCTTCTTTATTTCGTTTTTCGATTTTGTCTCGTTCTCTGTCATAATCATCCTTATCTGAACGAAACTTCAATGAGAGTAGAACACTTGAAGCAATTGCAATCTAAACACAATCAATATGACTTACTTATACACTTGCTGTCGCGATCGTACTCCTTTTTCGAAACTTGTTCTATCGCAAACAAGCTCACCTGCAAACATGGAGAACAGAAATGAATAGAATCGGAGAGATTCTACGTCTTCAAAAGTAGATTCATATTACAAAGCTCGAGCAGCGGCTACGTAGGATGGCGTCAAATTGACTTTCCTCTCGTAATGCCAATTTTCAAAAAATAACAAAAAAGTATTAGGCAGAGAGTAACACTGAAAGCAAAACAACTACCTTTACTTGTTGTCCTCCAACAGCTAACCGCACGAAAAGGCAATTGTTGTCGTCATCTCTAGACTCTACCTGAAGAATTAGCCTTCACACATCTGAACAAGAAGACGCTTTACATTATCAGAAACACGAAGATCAAGGCTTGCAGGTTCTCCAAAATAACGAGATATGAAATTATCTTGGCGCATGTGGTTAACTGGTCCATGGAGAAGGGGTGGCACCGCGCGGCATGTTCGCGCCTCTCAGTGTGAGCAAGAGATCATTGAGTCAGGGGAGATTTACAAATTCAGGACAGCATGCCCCGATGCACCCGGCCCCAGGAGGTGTAGGAGAGTCACTTGACATACGTGACAAAATGGATGAAGGAGATGACACTATTTCGCAGGGAGGGCGCGAACATCCCATGCGCCGCTGTGAGAGTGCCCTCCCTCCTTCCTTGAGCCGCACTGTGCTGCATGATCTTCGATTGAGAACCTGGTGAGATTTGGAAATACCTATTACATGCAATAAAACAAAAAAAGTGAAACTAAAAAATAAAAATTCATTTGACCTTGCCGTAGTGCCCTTTGAATCGACCGGTAATAACCCGTATCAAAGAATCCTTCTTTATGATTTCGTCTATTTGTTCATCTTCATTAGCATTCTGAAAGAATCAGTATTAAAAAAAATGTCTGCCAAAGACAAAAAAAATCGATTTCAAAAAACTTTCTCACCTTTGCGCTTTTCTTCTTATCCTTCTGTTGTGGAGTTGCACCCAGACCAAGCCCATTCGGCCGTCGTGGAAGTATACGTAGCGGAACTACCTGCAAATACACACAATGAAGGATAAGATAGAAAAGGCGAGCCAAATCCTGCAAACAAACCTGAGGCCTTCCGCCCAATTCCTTCACCATCTTTCCATCCACACCCTCTCAGTATTGCTAGTCCATATTCTTCAATCGGCACCTGTACTAAGTGTTATCAACTTTCAAACTTTCATACCGGAGGAAATGATAAGTGAAGCACATTCAATAGCCTATTTCCGATCACTCGATCTTTGGCATGGCAGTGATCGTGCCGGAAAATGGGTCACCGTGCGATACTGCAGTCATACCACACCGGGTGATACTGCAGTGATACTACGGTTACTACGAAAGATATGTTGCTACATATAGACATCAAAGTAAAGAGGGAAGCTAATATTGCGATTAGGGAAAACATCAGGAAATTGAGAGACGCGCAAAGCTCTATAGGCTGGTTCGGACACCTGTAGTAACGTCTATACTTCACTGCATACGTGAAAGCACCTTAATTTGGTAAGCACCGTCCTTGTTACTATTAACGAACCACAGGGAACCTCAAGTGCTAAAAATGAGAACGAATTGGTCTAAATTTCACCAAAAATAAAAGCTGAATACGAAACAATTCTCAATTTACAATTCTCGTCGGGAGGAATTACATGATTGTTGCCTGAAATTTGCATTCTAAACAATGCGCCCACTCAAACGTGGTATACTCCAAGGACCAGGCTATAGACAGGTGGTCTCTATCTGCCTGAAGCCGCAGACGGAAGTAATCGAGAAAACTCAAGACCTTCCGACCGCGATGCAACTTGAATTCAAATTTATATTATACTCACCGCTCCATAATCGGCGTCTTCAACAATCTTAGCCTCCTCTTCTACGACTATCGCATCTGTGGAAGCAGTACCCTGAAATCAATAAAAGTAGAGATATAGGAAAAAATAGCAAGCGACCCAAGAAAGTGCACAGCGCTTACGTTTGATCCCTCAAATGGCTGCTCTTCAGTAAGAATGGCAAGCTTTGCTCGATCCTCATCAGTAAAGTTTGCCTTCCTTCTGTAGTGCTATGAGCTTAGCTACACGCCAGTCCCGTTCTTGGACCAAGGGAATCACAACAGCTGCTTTTTTCTTGCTATCCTCATCATCCCTTAAATGACCTATTGATTCGGAATAAAACAAGACTTAGAATAACTACATGGCACATCTAATATATTACTACAAAAGAAACTCAAGAAGAGAGCGTCTCACGGGGCATCTCCATCTTCAAAATGAGTGAGCTTTCGTTTCTTATTCCTCTTCGCTTCTTCATCGTGCTTCTCTTTCTTCGTCGCTGTCGACACTCACTAAAAAATTAGACCTAGAGCATACAACGCGGTAAAAAATACTAATAAAAAACAATGAGGATGAGTCATGTATGCCATAGACTGAAATACACTTCTGAAGAACGAAGGAAGAAGCTACACTAGCTGATCAGATTCAAAAATGGATCCTTAAATCGTTCCAGAGGAGAGTATTATATCCCACAACATAAAAAATTCAACAGGAGTCAATAAGAAATCTCAACAAGCTCAAACTATTCAAAAATACGTTCATCGAATAATCGCTAGTCGAATATACAAAGCCACCAGATCGTTCTTATCGTTAGGAGATATTATTCTTTTATGTAGTATTTCCGATAAATGAATTTCTATGCCCATTTTAGTGGTAGATGTAAGTACAGTGGAAATGCGCGGGGCAGGGCTTTTATCAACTGTTAGCATGAAGTAAATTTCAACGCACAGTTGTGATACACCTGACCAACAGTCGAGGTGCAGCTTAATAGTGAGGGAAACGACGAAATTTTGAAAAATGCCTGTGGAACCATTATATTTTTGCGGTGAAATCCTTTATTAACACCTCAGCATAATCATGACATGTAAGCTTCATGTCTTGCTTGAACCGCTTGCTTGAAGAGCAACCTATTAGGGCTTGTAATATTTGAAGCCCACTTTTTTTGAGTCTGTCACCTATTTTAAGGCTACAAATTGTCTCTGAATGTAGTACTCAGCCCACCGCTGGAAAATTCTTGTCCGAAACCTCAGTGCGTTGATATATGGGTACAATCATTGTATCCACTAATTATTATAATTGAAGTTCTTATGAGAACACTTCCTGCGCTTAGAACTTCAATAACTCTAGCGCAACTCCAGCACTTTAGGAGATTCTCCTATGAGACCTTTACAAAATCTCCACTATTTGAGCCATAAACCTACACCATTTCAGCAGGCTCTTCGTATAGCCACAGAGGAAAGAAAATGACAAAATCGAATAACGTGAAAAAACTGATATAAAATAAAGAAAGAAAAAAACAAAAAAGAGACAGTGTGACAAAGGCATTCAAGCACTAACCATCAATAATAGCCGGCGTATTGCCTTGGAGTTTTGCTGGTGACTTTCTTTTCACACCAAAAGAGATTTTCATTTTTGGTGCAGGCTGAGGGTCGGAGCCGTTTACGTCCATCTTCTCTTCGGACTGGTCCACCATTACCTTAAGATTACAGATTGAGTTGTTCGACACAAAAATGACAAGCAATGATAGTCGTGTTTTGCTAATGAAGAGAGACCTGTGAAATAGAATGAAGAACGCTTGAAATAAGCTTACGAAACTTTAAACAATGAGAACATGGGGACACGTGAAAATCGTAGAAAAATAGAAAGCTTCTTATCAGATGAAAAACTCGAAAAATGAATATACAAGTGATGATGGACTTATTTTCCACATAAAACCACCAACAAGGCGATCGATTCGAGATTTAAAATCCATTCGGAAAGTACTTTCAGGTACAATTGGTAGCAATCCCTTCGAGCTATGAATGACAGTAAAGGGTGGAATAGTAGGAATGCGAAGCATACTGAAAAACACAAAAAACGAGCCAAGGTGCTTCAATTCGAAAATTGAACAGAGCTGGCAGATTGCCAATAGGTATAAGCAAGCATCCGCTTGTAAAGGCGGGCGTGTAGTGTGTCTCAAATCTTTTTTGTGGCACATGATCCCGCATATAAAATTTATTTGCAAATGTGAAACACCAACAAAACAGACACATATTAATGGCAGGAGAGCCACTCTCATTAATAAATGTAATATTTACAGAAAGCATTCAGATTATAGTAAAGATAGAACGCAACAGAAGACAAAAAAATCATTTCTTCCCCTCAACCATTATCACGTGATAACCAAACTTAGTTTTAATAGGTGGGTCGGTGTAGATGGGCTTGTCACAGGTGCTCTTCGGTAGATCGAAAGCGGCGTCTTGAAACGGGCCCACCATAGAACCACGAGTCATCCAGCCAAGATCGCCCTGAAAGAGTCCCAGCAAGTCTCAAAATATTGCAGCAAAAAATGAGAACAGAAGCAACTTGAACACCCTTTTCCACTCACACCAGATCGTGCCTTGTCCTCACTGTACTGAGCAGCGACTTCATGGAATTTCATGCCAGATTTCAACTTCTCTATGGCTTCCAAAGCTTTGCTCTGAATTTCATCAAATACTGGTGCGAAACAAATAACTAAAGATAGAAGAAGTTTCTGGATCGCAACGAAGGAATAGTCCCCAACCTGCTTTTCGCATAGAATATGTCGAACTTTCACTGCTGTGCCTCCTTTAGCTTCTTTTTTCGGTGCCTCCTCCTTTTCCCCTCCTTTCTTAGGAGGCGCTTTCTTTGGAGGCATAACCGACAAGAAAGACTCTGAACAAACATCATTTAAAGAAACTAATTTAGAAGGGAGTTTACTAAGAAAGGAAAGAAAGAAACAGATAAGTGACCGCGTGCATGGCGCAAAACCTAACATATCAGCAGAAATTCATGGGAGGGCAATACCCTATAAGATCCAATAAGGACCAGGGGGAGGATGAAGGCCCTGAACAAATCTTCACAATCTTTTGAATAAGAGATACCTTATTAAAATAATTGTGCAATTGCAGCCATCTACAGCTATTTGACGACGAAACCTGAGTCGTCCGCTTTGGCACTTCAGCCAGTCCTACCTAAGGCGGCGCATGGGCTATTCGTCACTGGTGTCTTCAAAAATTCAAGTATACCTTGTAGGCTTTTCTGAGGACTAATCATAAGAGGCAAAATCTGAAGGTGGCTATCGATTAAACGGCTTGGATTGTGGGGTTGACATGGTGGTTCACGCCCTCAAGAAGGAAATATGCAGCCAATATTATCCTTAGGTAATCTGACTTGAGTTTTCCTCAAGCTTCATAAACCGATGGCACTTTTTTATCCAAAAAAAAACTCTGCGTGTGGTAGTTTTTATCTGCGTTGATTGCGCATTTCCCTGACTGCGTCAAAAGCAAATAACACGGTCGGTCGGCTTTTGTATGGCCCAATCACGAACAAGTGAAGGATCTGAAAACACAAATCAGAGAGAAAATGGAATCGGGGGGAGGAAGGTCTTATAAGATCACTTAATTCGTCACTTGTTCCCTCGCAAACTCCAGATTACGCTTAAACTTATGCATCAGAGAGATGATAGAGGTCTGTGTAACTGCTTACCATCTTACATCTTCTTCTGAATAAAAACTAACCATAAAAACTAGGTAGAAATTGAGAAGAACTTGAGTAGGGGTCTATTTCTGTTAAGAGGAGGCATGATTGATGCATTTTTCTCGGGCAAACTAGATGTAAACTTAAGCATTCCAGCTTTTCGCCATGCTCAAAGACTCGCATGACACAAATCGCTCTACCCCTCCCCCACCTCTCTGGACTGCCTACACTCCCTCTGGCAAGGAGTTACCGTAGTTTTCTGGAAAAACTGCACCATGATCCCCTCCAACTGGAATAGAGCCCTTAAGTATTAGTTTACTTTTTGTTGTTGGTGTTTGATGCTTTAAAGGCAAAGGTCGGGCTCAGGCGCTAGAGAAGTAATTCCCGTGCCTGGAGGTTGTATGTGGGTAGCTGCACACATTGCAGCAACTTCCCACCTTGAAAAACGTCGTTAAGCCCCCGGGGCCGTCGGTTTCAATCCGGGACCGCCTCGTCAATCCGGGACCGCCCACCTCCGGAAGTGGTGCGTGGCTGGCATAACGTGTGAAACAAGCTAGGTTGATTGCCGTATCAACCGATAGAACGACTGACATCTCCAGAAATCGCGTGATGTTGTACGTGCCTCTTTCCCAAGCCAGCCTCCTTCACTGCTAGTGGGGAAAAGAGGGTTTTGTTAACGGCCTTGTCGACGGTTTTTCTCAGTTTTTTCTCCACTGTCGTTCTACTTCGCATCTCTATACTCAGTTTCAATCGCCATAATACCCCCTTATTGAGCCCGACTTTTGCCTTTAAAAAATTTTCAAAAGATTAACATTGAAATGTTATTATTACCAAAATACGCGCGATGTTGTTGCGAACTTTTTCTTGCAAAAATCGGTAGACACCAAAATGGAAATCGTTGTATAATGAATGCGCAAGGTACCCGCTCCCACTTCTTGATTTCGTTAGGTTCCTAAAAGGACTAATGTTGATACGAAGGACTAAGTGCTATTTTAATTAGTCAGGCCTTGCTATCCTGGTCATATTTGTAATTCTCCAGCCTTTTTGCCCCGCAGAGCTTAAAGGCAAGATTCAAGCTTAAACTGATGAAGTAATTATACTCAAATGTGATGCAACGGGAGGAGGGATGACTGCCAGCGTGGAGAAAAAAGGAAGGAAAATCCTGAAATACACAGGAAATACGAGCCTTTTGCTCTACGTTGCGGAGAAGTTCAAAAGGCCGGCAGGGAGATGAGAGATAATGTGAGCGCGGAGAGCGGTAGAGAAATCCGAGAAGAGAGATAGCAGATCAGCATTGCGACGCAGACAAAATATCGAGCGGTGGGCGGAGCGTGTCGCAACAGGAGGAGCGTGTCAAAGTCCTTGGCCACTAGCTGACGGCATTTGCATGGTGGAAATACTTGTGAGTCGCTGCAGCTGAGGTCCATGCATTTCTAGCCACTTTAATGGCCTATTAGGTGGGTCTGAGCCCAAACTTTGCCTTTAATGGCTTTTTTAAAACTCACATAGAGGCAGGTGGCGCAGTAGGTTTGAAGTGATGCATCTCACCTTCGTAGATCGCCTCCTCCCCCAGGGTAATCTCTCTGAAGCCATTTTTGTTCAGAACGATAAACGCTGACTGACCCTTTGCTTATCTCTCTAAAGCCACTGAATAGAACAATAATTAACACATAAATATTTCTGGATCCTGAAAGGAAGAAGAATGTATGGCTCACACTAGAAAAGACTGATTCTAGCTACTTTGTCAGTTAGACTTCTTTTTTGTCAAAAAGCCATATGTAATCTCTTCTTTATCACATATAAATACTCGGTCAACAAGAATGCAGTGATCGGAAAACTTCTGAAATAGTGTGCTGATAACGACAAATCACATGGTGACGGCAGAGCTTCGTCGTCAGCAAAGCTGCGTTAGCAGTAGATTTACTATCGTATTTTGATGACAACTGGTCCCGAATGGAAACGCGTCTACGTTTTCGGATACTGGCTTTGAGTAAGGAATGAGCCTGGATGAGAACCTTGCTACCTAGGACTATAAGTAGGCCTAAATAGCGGGGAAGCGCAAGTGAAAAATTGTTTATTATCCCTGTACACCGAAGAATGGGTAGGATGAGCTGCTATTCAATAAGGGTTATGTAGAGGGCCACCCTTTATGAGCCATGTGAGACCCTCTGAACGAATCTCTCAGCAGTTAGTCTTTGCTCGTCTCGATTCAGCCCTGTAACAAAAATGCAGACCACGTCGTTCACGTTGAATATTTCAGCTATCTTGGAGCTCCGTTTGTAACTCACAAAGCTGATACCAAACAAGAGCCTTATTCTGTCAGTTTTTGAGCCCTTTCTTGATATCTTCTCCACTCCGCCCCGCTTATTAAGCAACTCATCTTCGACCTCCCAGTGCCTACTAAACTAGGTACCCAGTGCTTCTAATGTTTCGATTTTTGAAAAACTGAGAGATACATATTGAATGGACATAAGTGATGTATTTCTAAGAGGATCCGCCTATTCCGTGCACAGTAGTGATGGATATTAACCAGGCCAACTGAAGCTTCCATTTGTAGGTCTCTCAGATGGTATCAGACTT
>MU874193.1:1911-13301 GCA_036418205.1 Ostertagia ostertagi
TCTGATGGTTTTCTTATAAACCGTGTTGCTCTAGACAGGACATCGAGGAGAAGAAGCGCTGACGCAGCTGATGACGTGTCGCCAAATAATATAATACGAGCAAGAGCATCTCTTTTCCTTTGAAGGCGAACCCCGGGATAAACTGGTGTAGAAGAGCGCACCATAGAGATGGAGGAGCTACATATAAACTTAAAGTGGAAAAGAAATCAAGAAAAGCCATTGGGAACGCTGAAATTAAGACTTTGCTCTTCAGTAGGGTCGTATGTACATACATAGTACGACGGCGAGACAAAGTGATCAAGAAGACAGAACACGCGAGAGAGCACGCCGTTCGAGAGAGCGCGCTGATCTCCACATAATCGCGGTGGGTGGGAAGCGTTGCAATAAGGCCGATGGTTGCAGCCCCGTAACGATTAGCGCCCTAACCGCTCATTTTGTGTGACGGCAGTATCCTTCCTACTACTGAGGCTAATCCCGAGGATTGCCTTCCAAACGAGCAGAGCGAAGGAAATGTAAGTCACAGGACGTCTACAGATCATACAGTTTGCTCACTGAGCTGCTGGAGAGTGCTCAGCCTAGCCTGCTCACGACTAGTACAGTTCTAACATTCATACACATAATATGATAGAAATGAAAGAAATATACTAAATGTATTCGTCACCATAATGCCCAACACCAGCTGCCATTGGAAATCACAACGGTGGATGAGCGAATTATGCTGTAGCCGCTGTTTCTCAAAATACCAACGACATCTACGGGGGTGGAGGGGAGGGTGCAAAAAGAAGCGTCACTCTGCTCATGGAGCATATTCATCAAATCTTTTGCAGCAAATGGTGGCACTGTTACTGCTAACTTACGGCTAATATTTCTTAGATGATTACGCAATGGAGTTGGAGGAAAAACCTACCTGTTCTCAATGCTTTCACAGTGTCAGAGATTGACAATATCCACCGTCACCACCAAGCGCCGAGAGGCCCACACGTAATGCACTGCACGACCATTCTAGCGTGCATAATTTCTTCAATCGGATAACTGGTGAAGGCTTTTCAGGGGCACTGGATGTGGCTATGCCAAATGGCTTTTTACCAGCGTTCCAAAGACGTCGTAATGGTCTACGGTTCCTCGACGACCTGGTTGAGGTCATACCATGCACCATGTTTCCGTGGTAAAATCTCCTGCTGTCGTCATTGTAGAAGGTTCTTATGTAGTTTCCTTGATGGACCAGCATGCGCTCTTCAATATGAAAAGTGTGAGGCTTACATGTCAGTATTGGTATTTCGGCAGAATGGTAATATAATCCTGTTTCAGATGGTAGGAATGAGAGCAGTGACTTTATTTGAAACTTCATAAATTTCATACACTTGGCTTAGAACTAACACATTTATTGCTATTTGCGATAAATTGAGATTAAATGTAAGTCGGACCGCATTACTTGCAGTGAACGGTCTGCTTCAGGGCATGCTCCGCCTAGCGGTGGTTGAGGAGAAAGTACTGAGCGATAGCTACTTCTTATTTACTACTGTTAAATGTACAGGGGGGGGGGGGCCAAAAAAAAAGACATTTTGCCTATGTCGGACTTCGGCTCTTTTTTCTTCGCAGAGATTGCCGTCGTTGACGGGAGTTCCTCAGCAGAGTATTCCCTAAGTGTCCCTCTATAAGTGAACGCAGGCCTCTCTTTCACTGCCCTCACCGTCTTCAGAATATGACGTCATCTGTCACCGTCGTCAGGCTCAAGGAGGTCTACCGTAAGAGCTTCAGCCTGAAGCTCTTACGCAATTTCGTGAATCGATTTAATGTTGGATAGTTTTCTAGAGGCATTAGCTCCCACTAATCCCCTCGAAACGAGCTTTCCAGTAAAGGTCGTTATGATACAGGATTCTTCGAAGACCCCATTGAGCTCGACCAGTGCACCATGTTTCCAGGGCAAATTCTTCTGTTGCCGTCCACGTGGGTGGCCAACATGAAGATTTTCTTATAGAATGAAATGTGCTCTTCAATATTAAGTTGGGAACACTCGGTCTCAATTGAGCAAAGTGTGCTTAAATCCATCTGAAAGTGGAGACAAAATGTCTTTTTTTTTATTGGCCCCCCTGTATACGGCGTTTATCGAATTCTAGGTGATCATAGCTTACTATTGCGTCATGCACTGATCAATCTCAGAGTTTTTGTATACGTTTATTACGTCTGCAAGGGCAAGTCGTGAGACATGTAACAACAACGGTGGAGGGTTTGAAAAACCCCCCCCCCCCCCCCCCCCCCCCCCCCCCCCCCCCCCCCCCCCCCCCCCCCCCCCCCCCCCCCCCCCCCCCCCCCACACCCCCCACACACACACAAACAAACACAATATACATCACATTAGTACGAAGTTCGTTCAGTCTCATTAAGACATTTAGTGGGACTTATCTTCGTTAGCAGCAATTTAACGACACGACGTTTGAATTGCGCCAGCGATAAAAGTGATGAGGGTACCTTTTCTTTAAACTTCAATATAGTCACTACCGGTTCTAAAGGTAAAGCTTCTTGCCCTTAAATTAGCTTTAGGGCGCTTCAACGAGATCTTCATGGAGCCTCCCCTAGTTCTCGAAGATGTCAATGTATGCATGCATGACTAATGCACTGAATATCGGCTTAGGTGATATGGATGGAAATTCTCCCTGCGGCCGATGCAAGGCAACACTTAAAGCAACAGTTCAGGGAGGGTCCGAAAATTTCAATGCCACTACTACTGAGGGATACACGAGCCCTAGTGAAGAACATATGCAGTGGAAATAATAAACGAACTTACCTCAGAAACTCAAAAACAGGGTGGAAAGTCCCTCAAACATGGGTGTTCTTGGGGATTTCCCCAATCCCGCCCCCTTGCCGGCCGTCATTGGACGCGTCGGCAATCGCGTGGCTCGTTTTGGGACCACAGGGAAAATTGATTGAAAAATGGAGCGCGTTTACAGCGGGCACGTTCAGACAACTCGTCCAACGTGCGTCTTTATCCATTGCTGAGCGGCAGAGGGAGAGTACCTGTCTAAGACCCTCCCCGACGTTTTTTTCCAGTTTTTCATACATTAATCGTCTGGTTTTCATCTACAACTTCATTATTGGTGGTTTTTTCCCGCGAAACCGTTCCTGAACTGTTGCTTTAAATATATTAGCTTTCTGCGAATCTAGCGGTAAGTGGCGTCGCATGCCATAGTCAAGGTTTAAGGAGCAAACCCTGATCGTACACGATTCAGGTCAACGTAGCCCTCAATCTCTCAGAGTTTATTGACCGGCGGTAGACTTTTTTAAGAAGATAACACTTCCTATATGCGCGCTGGTGCACTCTCAAGTCACTGTATAAGCCAGGTAAACATCCAATTGTCACTAGGGTTTTGAATGGAGGTAGAGTGCGTGACGCCTCCGAAAAAGAAAGTTTCAAAGCCAAATGCTATGTCATTCTCTCTTTTCACGTCCGCTTCGTACACATTAATTAGAAGCTAAACATGAGGGAGAAACGATACTCTACGGTCTTCAATTTTAGAGCGGAAGTATACAAAAAACATCTGCACTTCTTTTGAAGCCCAGCAGGCATAATTTGCTTGTGCTTTAGTCATTCAATCACGTTCACAAAGTGGGAAGATAGCAAAGGCGCGGCTTACCCTCAGAAATTAAACTTGAGTGTACAGGTCGCTACTGGATTTCCATAGCAACTCAACTGCGAGTGGAAGAACCCTGACCACAGAGAGGTGGTACTGTCGTGACTTAAAAGCGCGCGACAAGGGAGCTAATGCCTTCACAGCTTTGACCGCTGCCATTCATATCGAATGCAGCATGCGTGGCGTCTGCGTCTCTCGCGTACGACGTGCTCTTTCGCGTTGTCCCTTTTCCTCGCTTGTATCTTTCCGTCCTACCAAGGTCGACCTCTCAAGGAAAATTCGGCGGTTTGTCATGGTTCTTTTTGCTTTTTCCTCCACTGACGCTCCTCTTCGCTATTCCTTTTCAATTTTCAACAAAAAACACACCGACATGATCGCAACCCGTGTCTTATAAATGTTATACTGCTCAACCATGCGAGAGAATGTCCTTGTCGCAGACGTCAACAGAACTTCCGTCTCCCAGCGGTGGTGCCTAGTCGTGCACAGGCGTCACCATGCACGTTAGTGAAGTCTTTTTCGGCAAACTGTTGCCAGGCTAGCGCTGTGGCCTCCCACGTCCTTTCCCCCGTAGTACCGTATTCATGACTTATTCTACATTTCGTGCGCGTCCACTGAATGAATAGTACAAGTTTTCCTCTACAGCTGCATTCAAACGGCTTGAAAAGGACATTTTCTTTACTGGACTTCTCAGACACACTTGAGCGCATCCACGGAAGTTAGTGTGCCTGACCAGATGGCTCTAATCATCGGTGAGCTGAATCTCAGAGTGTATTGGCGAAGAGATATAGAGATTGGAGAGGAATAGTGCAACTTGGAGCAGAGGAGTTTCAGACTTTGTAAGGGCCATAGCGTCAGGGTCAACCGTCCGTTGGACAAAGTCCAACGAGGGGGTCGTATTCGGCCGACGAAAAGGGGGAGGGTCGTATTCGCAAGGTCGGAGGCAGCGTCAATCCTACACCAACGGGGGTCGTAGTGTGACGCTTTACGCTTTGTGAGTGCTAAAAAAAAATTGCCGTTTCACTGTTGATATAACAGCTGGCGGGATGGGCGTGCTGAGGGCCTTTCAGAAGGGGGGAGGGGTCGTGAAATTTTTGAAATTTGTCCAACGTGATACGTTGACCCTGCACAGCGTCCTGTGCAATGTGCTGTGATTAATTCATGAACATTTACTGCCTTCATTCCTCAGAGGAAGCACTGAACTATAATTGTCCTTCTTCGAATTTGGGCCCGGTTCAATACTGGCACAGTTCCACGCCGAGGAGCCTCTCCACACTGGTTTGAAGCGAACCAGGGCACTTCGTCTAACCGTTAAGTCAACATTTTGTAGTATTATTTTGAGGCCACTCTGAGCGGAAAGCTGATAATGGAAGTGGCACGCTTACCACGCGCAGTGCGGCCAGGATCAAATCCTGGTCGTGGGTCAGTCCAGTAACAGCCTTCATACCTCCCGGGGGGTCGGCTAATTCGGCCACCAGATTTGTCCGAGTGAGGATAAAAACACTTGACTTGTACATCGGGCTGGCCCCCGCAAGTCATTGTATAGGCCACATCGCATTCAAATGCCACTACGAATTTAGAAATGGAGTGTAGAATGCGTGCCGCATCCCAAAAAGGGATTAATCAACGACAAATGATTTATCCTTTATCCTTTATTTTGAGGCACTTGCGACCACGCACACAACCAGCATCGTATGCTTCTTTTGTCATATGATAGGAGCATCCTTAGTAGTACACAAGGTATGTGCTCTCTTGTCTGAACTGTCACGCGTTGGTTGCACAATTACTCCCGCCTGTACACCTTTTTGGAGTGACGCCTTGATTCATCAGGATGGGGAATTTTCGTGTAACGGTACCTCGAAATTTGATAGTGTTCACGATTTTTATCGATAATTGAAGCTTCTGCTAGTGCTGCTTCGTTAGGTAAGATGTTGTGAAGTAGAAGTGATGGAAAAATCAGTGGAGGCTGTAAACAAGTCGAGCTCACAGGGAAGGAGGTTGTGGGACGAACTCACCTCCTAGGAGAGATCAGTACGTCAGGGCGGCCATTTGAAATTAGGTGTATGCGGCTTGCACAAGCTAAATAGTTTTTCTACAAATCTCTTAATGAAGCTATAAAACAGTAATGCGAAGTGGTACTGGTCCGAGCTTACAGGCAGGACGTTGTAGGACTGACTCCTTGCTGGATTTGCTCCATTGCTCTTTTCGACAACATAGCTAAAATCCTTTGAAACAATTGCTGAATAAGCGCCTTGGCTACCGATGCTATTGTCTGAAGAGTTTGGTGAGCGATTTTGGAGAAGCTCAAGGGCTTTTGTGGGATTGGAGTAGAAGACAGCCGTTTATGGAGTCCCAGCTTCAAGCTGTTCTTCCTCCTGAGAAGGTTTGGTTGGTTGCAGGAACCATGATTCAGTCATTTCAGTCGTTGCAAAAGCGGCCATTCAATTGCCGCGAACCATGAAGACAGCGCATGGTTACTGTTGTAGCAACATGGACCGGCTTTGTGCTTACTGGTTCTGCTCCGCTTCTTATGAGGGGAAAAAACAGAATCGATATGATCCCCGGCTGAACACGCTCCTTCAGACCTGCATCAATTCAATTTTATCACGCCCAATTAAACACTGAATAGAGGTGCTGCGGTATTGTCGTCGTTGTGTGGAGAAGGAAACAAAGTGCGCGCTTCCTGTTTACCTGCTCAACAGCCATTGCTGAATGCTGAGTTCCCCTTTCCGCATACTGCTGCAGACCACTTCTACCTACTCCACATCATCATGTTTTGCGTTCCGGTTTAGAGCGTGAAGCAACAGAAGAGAGGGCGCCGCTTACGAGTGCAATCGATGAATGGAAACGGAATTCACTCTTGGATTTCCCATAAAGATTCAAGCCGGTTTCCATCTTCGTTGAGTTTCCGGTACTTAACGTCCTCTGGGTATCGGTAAACCGCTTTTTTTATTGATTTGGATCTCGGTTAATTTCAACTTACGACTATGAAATGATGTTACTATTCTGATAGAAGTAGAATGCGTGGCGCATCCAAAAAGATAGTTAAGTTGACACTGCGGGTGTTTCCGGGTTTCATTATTTTTACCCTTGTTTTCCTTCGCTCCCATAGGGTAGTCGAGGTAGCACCAAACCTAACCCAAAGTATGGCCCAGAGAGCGAGCCCGTTCAAGTTCCCCAGATCAAGAATGCTTCCCTTTGGCAACAGGACAAAAAGGATGAAGGATTGAGCTCTCGAGGCCGATCCTTTTGGGATACGCCACGCATTCGACTTCCGTTCATAATTTCCGTGGCATTTTGAATGCGATCTGGTCCATTGACCAGCGGGGAGCAGCCGATCAACATGTCAGTGTTTTTTCCACCAAAGCAACCTGGTAGCAATTTTCAAAGGGATGGAGGGCTTGGCTGGTCCGAGAGGGATACGATCCTCGATCTGGTCTCACGCTAGAGCTCCTGATAAACAAAGCCACATGCCAAGACACCACTTCAACCTCTCGTTCAGGTTAACCTGGAAATATAACAGTGCTAAGCTTGCAGTTAGAAGCACAATATCTTACATGTGCTGGGTGCGTATTCAAACATTTGTACGATTCCGTATAAAAGAGTGTGCATGGCGCATCCCAGAGGAGATTTTCACATAATCGGAAAGGCAATCAAATCAATTAGCACAAATATTTTAAAAATATGATAATAGACTGTAGTTACTATTATTAGATACCTGCTGTAATATCTCAGAAAGGTTCTGCATTTTTAATTCGAGTATTATTACACCTTTTGGATTTGATTTTGACCTATTCTTGTGATATTGAACTTAAGAACTATTTATTTATTTCTATTTTTTTATTTATTTGGCCATTGTTTTCCATGCAACAACACGTTTTCTGTGCAACAGCATTTCATATGATAAGAAATTTTTTATTTATTTCTGATAAATCTATTTATGATCGGTCACAAATTGATGACCTTGTCCTTTCACAGCATCAGTGTCCCGGGACCGCAAAAAAACAAGGGATCAGATGATCGCAGCGATTTTGTGTTTGTTCTGGTTTCTTCGGTCAGGAGCACACCCGCCGGCAAAGCGGCTCATCATCCATTGTGCTCGGCTTTTTCCAGGACCGGGTACCATCCCGCCTTAGGCACCGACGGCGCGTTTGATGCTGATTCGCTGGGTAAATACAACACTCCATCATCAACTGTCCACTAACGGTTCTTCTTCTGCAGCTGTTAGATGAAATTTAGCCCGGCACATAGTTTATCCCCAATCATGCTCATATTATAGGTATTATTTATAACCTACCAATGCTCATGTTCCTTCCTTTTCCGCCAATTTCTCCTAACCAGCACGCCGGGGCGATTATCTTGCCAACGTGACAGGTTTGAGTGAGCTTGAGCCCGCGTCAGATGTTTTGCACGTGCTGTCACCGTGAGACAAGAATTCATGAATATCTTAGTAATAAGCGATTTCTAAACAAGCTACAGGATTTTCAGTAACTAAGCTTTTGAATTAGTTTCCCCAGTTCAAAGGGAACTATCACAGCACCAAATGATGACGGAAAAACGGTCCTGAAAAGTACTGAAAAGTAAGGTTGGTTTCTCTGCAATCATCCCTCCTAGAAAGAGAGAATATCGGCTGATCATCGAATTCAACTTCAATAGCAACCCCCAGGATTAGCGCGGATGAGTGCGTTCAGTGCGAACCATCGCTTTCAGTTAGAGCTACCAAAGTCCTCGGTACCCTGATCCTATCAACAATCTTCTAATTATGTAGCAGGCGGGTGACACACCGTAAAGAAACATTCAGATGGAAGTCCCTTCTAAACTTCGCAGGGAAAAATGACACCCAAAAACGTTTCGCTTCGCATTTCCAATACCTCAGTGTCTAAAAATGCTATGCCGATTCAGTTAAGTGCGACCCGTTTCCTAGAAATCACTGCGGTCGGAAACGGATCGCTATCATCGCTGCTTAACGAACTGTTCTTTTTTAGCAGATGCACTGTATGGTCTGGCACCATTATGTACGAAAGTTGTTTCCAAATTCTTGTCGAGACGCTTGCGAATTTTTGATGGTGTTGGAAGCTGAAATGACCAAAACCTACATCACCGCTCTGTAGCTCGCAAAAACTTCAAAAGGTAGTAGACTGTGATTAAAGCGCGTAGTCGTTCGCTATACGAAGTTATGCAACCAGGACCTTGAGCAGGGTCGGTCCTATCGTTGTTACTTTTCGAAAAATTTTTACGACCCCCCTCCCCCAAGGTGGATTTGGTACGACCCCCTTCTCGACCCTCGACCACCATATTCCTCTCTATAGTATTTAATTCTGGTACCACTCAACCCACCAAAACTCCGCCCCCTTATGGAACAGAAAAAATTTACCAAAATTCCCTAATTTTCAACCAATTTACCCCACTCTACCTATAATCCCACTGCTTCATTTCTAGGGGGGTATATACGCGCGCTGAAAAACGGCGAATTTTTCTCCCGTGCGCTCCCAACTCACCTAGCCTACTACTCGTGAAAACTCGAGTTTCACCACAAACTGAAGCGGATACGACCCCCCCCCCTCCAAGCTAAACCAAGTACGACCCCCCGTTGGTACTTGTACCAACGCAGGGTTGACCCTGCTTTGAGGTACCTCATTGGAGGAAATAGGTAGCTTGCCCTGCCGCAAGGAGGCAGCCTATTGTTTTCTTGGCGATCTGGGAATCCTCCTTTTGCTGAAACGAGCATGCCGCTCGCGGCTGCGATCTCCCCAAATGTGTTGGTATTTTTTGGAGAACTTGCTCACTTGTGTTGTTCGATCTGCATTTGCAGAATCTGGTGCACCTGGCGTCCGAATGGAAAGAGTATCCAGGGGAGGAAAATCCCCTCCTTTTAGGTAATCAAATTTTAATAAAATGTACCAGGACTTTTCCATACGCAAAATCACCAACTCAGTGTGTATGACCACTTAATTCCTAACAGCCTTCTGCGCGAAAATTAGCCGAAAGTTTTTGAAGCTGAACATGACGCGTCTGCGATCAGCGAACGCTTAAAGGCAAAAGTCGGGCTCAATAAGGGGGTATTATGGCGATTGAAACTGAGTATAGAGATGCGAAGTGGAACGACAGTGGAGAAAAAACTGAGAAAAACCGTCGACAAGGCCGTTAACAAAACCCTCTTTCCCACTAGCAGTGAAGGAGGCTGGCTTGGGGAAGAGGCACGTACAAACAAGTTTTCTGGAGATGTCAGTCGTTCTATCGGTTGATACGGCAATCAACCTAGCTGATTTCACACGTTATGCCAGCCACGCACCACTTCCGGAGGTGGGCGGTCGGAGCGCCGCCAGGCGGCGAAAGCGCTTAATACGTGCCCTGGGCCTTATTACGGCGCCGTTTGGGATTCTGAGCATGGTAACGTCTCTGTGGGTGCGTAGCCATGCACAAAGACGACAAAAGGGATTGGTTTGGTCCACTGAGCCTGACTCGTGGCTTTAATAACTTCGTATAAATACGCTTGTTTCTGATGTTATCGAAGAACATCTTACTATTATTTCATTTGGAAACATTCGTCTGCTTCCGTTTTTTTGCGCAACATATACGCGCTGGTACGATCCAAGCATGAAGCAATTCGTCCTGCTGCTCACTAATCGCCTCTCTCCCTCCTCCCCCTCCCTCAGGCCGCAGTCTGTCTACTTGTTGTTTCTACTTCTGTCAATAATTACTTCGAAAGTACTTCGAATTCGGATTTTATCTGATCATGTATGTTCTTCACATCCTCATTCTCTCATTCCGTGACTAACTGGAATGGAAAATTACTTATTCCTCTTACTTTTCATATGGAGGCGGAGTTACAAAAAGAAGGCGGAGTTTTTCCTGGTAAATGGGGTTGTGACTGCAGAGATCCGTCTAGAAAAGGTTTTCTCATGAGAAATCGTCAGAGACCATACCACATTGTATGCTGATTGAGTATACCATGCGCCCAGTCAGCAATTAATAGAATCCGGTTTTGCAACGAAGAATCACTTGAGCAATACTCAGTCTTCTGCTGACAATTGACAGACTAACCGTTACAACATTTGTCTTCTCTTTGAAAAGTCGAGTTCATTCCGCTCTGAGAGCACTTGATCTTCTCGAAATTTGTTCATGCTTGAAAAAATGGTTTTTTTTTCACCAGAAGCTCACTTTGCACTTTCAGCTGCTAGGGTTAATTAAGGCACACCTTCTTAGTAAATGAAGTAAGCAAACCAGCCCTTTTGGCGTTTCTGCTGGGGCCGTATGCTGAATGTTGGGGAGGGGATGGGGTCCCCGACGGTCGACGGACTACTTCAACTCGGTCCTTAAAACCGCCTCAATTTGATGCTTACCTCAGGACTAAGCCTTAAAGAGGACGGACCTGCGAGAGAGCGTAGGTCCGTCCTCTCTCCAAGGCTTAGTCCTCTCTCGCAGGTCCGTCTCTCTTTAAGGCTTAGTCCTGAGGTAAGCATCGAAATTGAGGCGGTTTTAAGGACCGAGTTGAAGTAGTCCGTCGACCGTCGGGACCCCATCCCCTCCCCAACATTCAGCATACGGCCCCAGCAGAAACGCCAAAAGGGCTGGTTTGCTTACTTTAGTAAATGGTCTCCTGAAGGATCTGAAATCACGAATAACCTGTAAATCTTTGGCTACCGTTGTTTACCCCTCATTTTGTAATGCCCCATACATTTACGTTCTGGTAAGCTTGCTAGTTGAAGACCCATGAAGAATAGTAAGATCAATAAAATTATCATGTTAACATACAAATAGGGC
>MU874194.1:2550-13775 GCA_036418205.1 Ostertagia ostertagi
TACAAATGTTGTGAAGCCTACTAAAAATATAAAAGTTCGAAAAAGCGCTCTGACCTGAAGAACATTCCTGGCTAGCGCCCAATCCCACTAGGCTAGCTGCTTCATTTCCAAGAAAGTCCAAGCAAAACAACCTTAACGATTGAACCAAGCTGCGGCTTCCACCACTCTCCAGCAGCCTTTCTCCTTCTAGTCAGCAACTATGAGAAATTAGACACTAACCACAATGGAAAGTTCTACGTGCCATTTGTGGTGACCTAATAGTCATCACAAGGAAAGAATGGCAGGAAGTCATTTGTTATGATCATGCAATCGTTACGGTTGTTTAGTCTCGAACGAAATGAGCGTTTGATGAAATAACGAGTATAAAAGTATTTTTAGAAATGTTTACAATGAAAGCAAAGAAGTCAACTCGCGAGAAACCCGTTTACGACCTCGTGCTTGCAGTTCCAGAATGCTACCGCTGCGCCCTTCAGCATCATAGCTCCGTTTGAATTGGTGTGTTATTTTGCTTGAGAACTAGACAATAACTAAGAACAGGAATGTTGGTAGGGAAAAGATTTAAAAACCATCATGGGGAGCACTGAAATGTTTTTTGCGATGATGACCGTCGCACGATGAGAGAACACTGCTGTGAGGAGAGGGAAAACGCGAGAGGGCACAGCTACCACACAAGGATGGCAGCGGTCGCAGCGGTCAAGTGAGCGCACTGGCTCCCTTAAAGGTGTGCTTTCGAGTCGCATACCGCCGTGCCTTCAGGCAATTATAGAAGTGTATATGGCACCTTGAGTGGCTGTAGAATCTTGAGGTTTCCCTCCTAACCCCCCCCCCCTTGTAAGTTGCAATAACTTCTGCTGAGTTGAGTCATCATTGCACTTCCTTCGCATATTGTGCCACGCATCTACTCCGTTTCTGTTCCTAGTGCAAGTGTAAGGGACGATTAAGAATTAATGTTCAATCTCCAACTTCCGGTGCTGATTTCTTTGCACGTTTTCACGCGTGCATTTGTTTGACGGCTCATAAGGTCAAAAATTACAATGCAGAAAAACGGACCTGATCAATGAACATTTTCAGACTATCACTTCAATGGTGCCACACATGGAACTGAATGGGCAAAATAAGAGATCATTTATTCAATTAATACCTCGTCTAACAAATAAAATAATGTTAAGGCAAAGTTCGTAAGGGTTGCAGAACATCATCACATTTTCACCTTGACTGGTGTAAGAGCCGATATGAAGGGTCAGAAAGTATCCGAAATTCAACTGATACTACCCCACAACACATTCCATAGCACAGTTTGCTCAGGTTCTAAGAATTTTTAAGTGGGAAGGAATGATTCAAAACGGCTTTCGAAATTACAGCTAGAGGACGGTACAGTTAGTTTACATTGGGCAGTAGAGAAGTAATTCAGTGTATAGGTGACTTCACATTGTTCATATAGGAATCATATGATAGGAAGTTACCAGGTGGATCATACTTGACTACAACATAGATCATGTAGAGCGGTACACCAGGTTGACAAGAATTTTTCCGTGAGCCGTTATGGTAAACTATGGAGACACCAACTCCCATTTTTTTCGAGCCTTTCCAAATCAGTTGTGTGAAGTGGCCAGTTTTGTAGTAGGACGCCGGATAGAACCTGGAAAAGTAAAATGTATTCTGAATCAGACTGCGTCAAATCCTAGTTCGAGTTGGGTGTGCAACTTTTGGCTTGTCCTCTTTCAAATTCGCGAAACTGTTTATTCCTGTTGCTTTTCTGAACTCGATCTAGCAACATCAGCACTGTTTAAAATTTTGGCATCGTCACCGGCGAGTTATGAGGCAAGAGTCTTGAGTTGCGACATTGCGCGAAGTCAAAAGCTATGGCCGATGTCAGACTTTGCGAATCGCGCGATTCGCTAGCGTCCGCGGTCGCGTTGCGGTACCAGCCAATTGAGTGATTCACTGGCCGCGACGCGACCGCAGACGCTAGCGAATCGCGCGATTCGCAAAGTCTGACATCGGCCTATGCGCGCGGCGGCGTGCTGGCGAATCACTGGATGCGTAGCGCTCGTTATGTTACTGGTCGACGTCGGAGTAACTCTGAACTTACAAAAAATGTTCAATTGGTCAGTTTGGTTATTCAACTGCGATGTATACCTATATATCATATCCCTCTAGCCATGTAGGGTTCTAAAATCGAGAAAAAGGTTCTTTTGGACAATGTTCAAAGCGCAGACTGGGCTATCAAAGCTGATGGGCATTTGCTATGGCTAGCAAGTTGCTTATGCGTTGTCGGATCCCTATAAACAACCATGTCCTCTGGTCATGCGAGTAAACTGGTTTCCGTAAAGTTTTCAAGAATGGGATGGATAAGCTATCACAAATTATTGGACAACAGATGGTCGAAAAATGTGATGTGTGGTAAGTTAATCCTGCTCTATGGTACAACCCACGACCATATGGGTGGGATTCTCGCACGCGAGAACTAAATCGGAAATCCAAGGTTTACCAGCAGCGAGAAAAAAAGAGTAGTAAAAAACAAAAAGAAACAGCCAAAAACACTAAAATCCAATTATTTCTCTTTACACTGAGGCGGACGGCGCTAAGACAAAAAAAAACACCCAGGGCCGAGAAGAGAGGACAGGCGCGAGACGACAACGAAAGAGAGGACGCAGTTTTCTTGAGGTGGATCATAGTAACACGGGCAACGAGCGAAGCCGGCTTTCATACAAGGTCCTACCACCTTTATCGCCTGCGCAGGAACGGTGAACAGCGCTATTTTCCATGGGATTAAAGGACGAATTCACGATGAAAAAGCAACCATTTCAAATTAACCTAGGGATGGTGAGTGGTACACGAAAGAAGGAAGAACCATGAGAAACGGCCCAGAACCCGAGAAATGGTACCCCTTCCTTGCCCGTTGATTCGAGCATTGATGCGACTCTCATCGCTGTGCCCTCTTCAACACTACGCTCTCTCAGCTATCTAATCACTCGCCACGTATTGAACTACGGCGAGTGATCAGATGATCGGTGGGCGGAGATCGCCGGACCCGCCAGCTTTGAGGCATGATAGGTCGCCGGTCAAATTTTTCCATGCGAATTGCGCGTCAGTTCGCACCCTCAGGAGGTCCGTGGGTCCCTCAACTAGGTCAGTTTCCCTTTCTTCGACCTTCATTCTAATCGTGAATTCCTCCTTTAAGGCAAAGGTCGGGCTCAATCAGGGGTATTATGGCGCTTGAAACTGAGTCTGTAGAGATGCGAAAAGGAATGACAGTGGAGAAAAAACGAAAAGAAACTGTCGACAAGGCCGAAATCGAAACCTCTCTCTAGCAGTGAAGGCTGGCTCGGGAGTAGGGTCAACCCTATGGGACTTTTTGAAAAAAATTTTTACGAACCTTTTCCTTATAGAGAATTCCATACGACCATACTGGCACAATTCTTTTTCCCTCAAAAAACACCGTCGGGGAAAGAGGTTAATAATTTAGCGCAGCTGAAGGCAATTTTTCGCCCGCGCGGCTCTCACCTCACTAGATGGAACATTTCATGCATAACGAAACAAAAACAAGCCCTCCCCCAAAATCAACAAACTCGAGCCTTACGGTACTGGTCCAAAGATCAGGGTTGACCTGCTTGGGAGAGAGGCACGTCCAAACGAGTTTTTCGGACATGCCGGCTATTGTTGGCTCCGTGCCTTCGGTTGATACGGCAATCAACCCAGCTGATTTCACACGTACTGCCAGCCACGCACCACTACGGAGATGAGCGGGCATAGGCCCTCCAGCGGCGATAGCGAACAATGCATCCCCTGGGGCTTTATTGCCGGCGCCGTTTGGGATTTTGAGCGTGGCAACGTCTCTGTGGGTGCGTAACTACCACCCACAGAGATGACGGAAGGGTTTGGTTTGGTCCCCTAATCCTGACCTTTGCCTTTAGAGGAAACACTGAATTTGACCAGCATCAAGAACCCATCTATGTCTATTAAATACTAATTGCAGCATTCCTCTTCCTGAGGAAGAACTCAGGTATCGCCAGTGACATGCATTAACGAGATCACGTATCACATGTGAGTCATCCGCTGGGATCCACTTGTCCATACAGTGGGAAAAATTGGCATAATCGGCAGAGGGAAGAGCCCGAAATATAAATATAATACTTTAACAATGTTAGATCTTCAAGGGCGATGGAAACTAAAAATCGGTTCAACTGAGAACTGGTTTGATGAAATTGATGGGACAAAGAATTACAGCATAATCATTACCTAGCAGAAAATAAAAATTAATTACTTGGATTTATTTCCCATCCTTCCTTCACTCCAAGGACTGATAGAACTGCAACGGTGATTACGAAGCAAAAACCGCTTCGTGATGGATTGCTTCGTAGAGCCTATGAAACAAAAAGGGATGATCAGAAATGTCGCTTCGACTCCGTCATTAAACGGGTTCGGTTTGAAAAAATAGGTGATCGAAATCATAGTGATTCCAGTATTTCACTTCTTCTCCAGTTCTCGCTCATCTTTTCGTGGAAAATAGTTGCTCAAAATGAAGGGAGTCTTACAGGATTGGGCAAAGGTAGTGTAGTGGCAAATGGCGTAACATCCAATGCTCACGGTCCGGGGGTCAAATCTCGGACCAAATCACATCCAGGTTAACCAAGCTTTCCATTCCTCCGGGGTCGGGTAATTTGCTGACGTAAACCTCGGCGGCTAGCATCCGCAAATCGTTGTACAGGCCATACCGCGTTCAAATGCCCCACGTTTATGGACAAAAGTAGTATGTGTGGCGCATCCCAAACAGGATTGATCAACGATTTACGCTTCATCCTTTGATCACAAGTTACCAACACTTACGCTCAAATGTTTAGAGAGTTCAGCTTCCAACGAATGTGCTCAGCGATTCCCATTTCTCGGAGTTGAAAATACCTTTTAATCCTAATTTTCCCCAATTTTTTCTATAACAGGAATTGAACTACCGGTCTAGCCAAGTATTAGCACGTGACACAGCGCATTTCACACGGTCGCGCATGTGACTTTCATTCTGATCTAAAAAAAACCGACTGGCGCGGAATGTCGGCAAACTCTGGGTTGCTTGCACGCAAGGAAGACCTTGTCGGCGTTGATTTTTACAACGAGGCGGCAGAACACGCCTTCTAACGTGTGCGTTTATAGTTAGAGTGCGCCATGTCTAATACGAAGGACGCTCTAGTTACAAAGTACCGATCTGGAAAAAAACGCAAAAGTGGCCCACCTGTTGTAATCATATCCTGCTCCCTCCATGTAGAAACTTTGCGTGACCAAGTGTGCCATTGTATGAGTACTTGGGAACTTTCTTGCACCGAAGTAGAACAAATTCTCTCCGTATCTGAAAGATTCATGGAAGTATATTGCAACGGAAGGTTTTGGAAATTCACAAGCCTCACCTACGAGGAACCTCATGTACAAGGCAGCTTCTCTTGCTACCGAGGTTATCCGCCCAATTCTGTGCCGCTCTTTCGAGTGTGTAGTCATACGAAAGTGATGGTGCACCATGTCTATTACGGAATATGTTGTGGTAAGTAGTGAGCTGGAACGATCTCGATTACTGCTCTGCTCCAATATTGGATTAATTGGGGTATCCCACAGGAGGCCCGTCGCGCGGCAAGAAGGCAGAGTCGCGGACGAGTCGCAGCGCGTGCTGTGCGATGTAGGACGTGCAATGGTGACATTCTATTTAACTTGACGCGAATCCTACAGCAGGGTCAACCGTCCGTTCGAACTGTTCGAACGAAGGGGTCGCATTTTGGTCGGAAGGGGGTCGCAATTTCGAGGACTGCCAGCCACAGGCGCGTGCGTGGCGTATCCGAGGGCAAGACTTGTTGTGCAGACCGCATTAGATTCGATTTATTATGCACAGAGAGACAGTTAGGCAAATTACGGTGTTTTTAAGGGAATAACAAGACCAATCTGACATCCCTATAAAAGGTTTGTCTTCTTGGGGCTGAAAACAAAGTTCTTTAAGACCTATTTTTTGGGGAGACGCTTCTTCCAATGTACTGTGAAACATGTAAGGAAGCGGAAATCTCGTAGTCTTCACAAATGTCTTTATCCCTCTCCAACAAGCTCTTTGAAGGAAGTTATCATTGCTGAAAGCTCAAAAACTCGCATGTGCTGCTCAAAAACCTATGGGAACAAAATGTTCGAACGTGTGATTTTCTCGGAAAATGGATTTCGTATAACTTTCACCCCATGAAAAAGTGCATCACAGAAATGAAAAATGAAGTGAGTTATGGTCGCTGAAAGCCCAAAAACTCGCTTTTGCACGAAAAATGTTCGAACGGGACAATTTTTTGAAAGGGGACAATCACTAAACTTTTTATACTGTTTGTTAGAGAAATATTTGAAGTTTCTGAAACTTTTTACAGATTTCCAAAATGTCGCATACGAAAGATTTTATGGCCTTCAAAGTTGAAGGTGCCTTCTTAAAATTTTGGGTTTTCCACTTCTAACAGAAGTACTTTCCGGAGAGTTAGGCAATCCTTGTAGTTTTCTGAAAGCGCACCTCAGGCACAATCAAAATCTACCTCAACAAGTCAAAAAATACGTCCCAAGAAAGTTATTCCCCTCTAAAATTTTTTCTTCGCCGCGTCCCGTTCTTCCAGCGCCCGGGTGATACCTGCCGCGCTCCAAGGCCGACGCGACGACGCGCAGACGCTTTCTGGCGCAACGGATTCATGTCTAGCACTCTTATTAACAAAAACAGGGGGTCGCAACTGGACCCCCTCGAGAGCTAGGGGGTCGCAAAAATCCCGAAAACGTTCGGATACGTTACGTTGACGAGCTGCTGACTAAGTCTGCCTCTCTTAACGCTGCACGTTTCCTGTCGATAGTCGATTATAGTTTTCTACTTTATTGGGCCCCTATTTCTCTGCTTGGAGCCCTAAGCAATTTCAAGAAGGATCCAGAAAAAAAAGTAACAAGTTAACGGTCACTATCCATAGGAATGAATCAAGCATGAACCATCGATTTGTATTTAAGCAATAACCAATCCACAAGCCCCCAATCTACAACCAACTCTGGGTGATATTATATCGGAAGTTTATGGGTGTTGCAAATATTGATCTTAATTCATTGATCTCTGGAGATACGTCAGTGTCCTATTGCAACAAGCATTGCCTTCTCTCTCCATAGGTTATCCGCGCACTGCAGGGTCCGCTGTCCTGCAGTCGTCGCCAACTTTAGTATTCGGGCTCCTCTCGATGCCATACTTCATAGGCATGCCGTTAATTAGATGGTAAACTTTGAAAATTCGCTCTTTGTGGTTTGTTCTCAAGCTGAAACTGCAACCTCTGTAAATAGGAGAGCATTCATTCGATAAGAGCATCAAGAACATATTAAACCTACCATACGCGAGCGGCATGTCTTGACCAAAAACTTGCTCGAACCATGATAGATACACAACAAACATCGCCTAGCTTGTCCACTCACACCAAAGCAACAGCCAAATCAACATTATGTGCAAAACATTGAGCAGCAAACACTCAGTTTCTGGTGCACTTTCAGCCATGGTTTCAGCTCTTCTAAGACTGAGGTAAAGGAGCTGATGACGATGGTCGTGGATTCTGACCTCTAGCTCCAGATGAAGGAGAAATAAAGAAGGCCAACGAATTGAGTCCTCGACATACCGCACAAAACTTGCATGGAGATTCAGTTGTGTCAACAAAAAAATTTGAAAGTTCCTACGTGCGACTGTTAGGGCCTTCCAGGAGAGAAAATGGGTTCGGCCTATTCTGAGCGACACGAGCAAGCAGTATTGGTTGCCAATACTTGAACTCTGCTGCATAACTCCAAGAAGAAGAAGGTTCCTGACTTCGTTGAAGGCGCGGTTTCACAAAGAGTTCCCGAAACCAAGTGAATAAGAGCCGGTTGCAACAGATGGGCAGCTGAGGGCCTCTCCGAAACCGGACAGCCACAGAGAAAAAGTCTTGCTACAGTATGGTGAAGCAGTATAAGAATGGCTTACTATGGAGAGCTGATTGTGCGTCATATAGTTACAGCTAAACTCTGCGCACAACATCCCGCAGGCGAGGGTCGGGCTCTACGTAGTCAAAGGGCAAATTCGGTCATTGAAACATTTTGGCACGATAATGCAAGATCACATGTCGCGAAAATTTTGCAACAAGAAATCGAGGAGTTGGGCTGGGACGCTCTCCCTCTCGCGCCATATAGCTCAGACCTGGCACCCTCCAACTATCACTGACTCAGGTCAGCGCAATACTCCTTAGCAGCAAACCAATTTGATAACCGCGACGACCTCATAATTTGAGTACCTAACTTCTTCGAGTCGTACCTGGAAGAGTTCTACGAGGTAGACCTCCTTGCCTTGCATAAGAAAAGGTGGAGAGTGGATGACACACATAAAGGAAATAAATTAGGTTGATAAGCTTTGGTATAGCTTTTATACTTAAAATAATCTTTGATCAAAAACGACATTTCAAAGTTACCAACCTAATATTTACCTTCGTATAGCAGAAAATCTCACCTCTTCTTTGCCACTTCACATATCCGAACTAATTGCGATCTATCTTTCAGACTTTGCAGAAACAGTCTTCCGGATATGATCTGATCCTGAAAGTCAAGAATTCGGAGGGAGGGAGAGGGAGGGGAGAGAGGGAAGCCCGTGAGGTCGGCAGGGTCAACCGTGACGCTCCCACTTTTCTAGAAATTTCATGACCCCTCTCCTTTTGGGGGTCTCGATGCGACCCGCCACCACAGCTAGAATATGGTCCCCAGCGTGCAACCCTGCCCCAGCCTCACCGAACCGCTATCCTCACCGACGATGGTTGTTCTATAGCATTTATTCTGACATCAGTCGACACAAGCCAACTACCCAACGCTCACCTTCCCCCACCGAAGCGTCGAGGGGTGCGAGCGAGGGGATTTGGCGCTTGGCGAAATGGAACGGGAAATCGGCAATTTAATCCCAACAGCAATCAAACCTTCACTCAAACGAATAATAATCAAATACGACCCCCTCCGAATGGTGCGAGAATTCATTCTTCCAGAGTTCCGTCCCTCTGTTAGCTTTCGTGCTACCCAGACCTGACGTCCCGCCGCCCCTCCCTAAGCAAATTGCGTCCGGAAGTTCAATAGAGATTGCTCATATAGGCCAGACAACGCCTACGATCACGCGCATTCGCTGTGATGGGCAGTCGCATAAACCAGTTCTTCGTTGTACCTTAGCGCGCTCAATTACAACTTCTTACTAGTTCATACATTACAGCATCATGTGCGAATTCCGCCAGAGATTCATCATTTTTACGAAAATGAGACGTTAATTATAATCAAGTCGATAAGGGTTTGTAGATATTCACATTCATATACAAAACGAGCATGAAAATCATACATTACTATCTAGCGACACTTGAGATTTCGTCCTTGTTGCTTGCTGGCGCTGATTGAATGGCCTTAGCAACTCGGCTCTTTCCAATTTTCTCTGGAGCACTACGATTGGTGACTAGTGTGTTATCCTTTCTCTTGAAGAAGAGATCAAATATGGAGAATACTTCTCTCGTTTCGCTTCCACAATGCTCTTGACAACGTCCGATCTTATCAGAATTCATATTGCAATTGGGTGACGTTCCATAACTCAACCTGTTACAAAAGATTGATAGACGCACAGACTCATAATCGAAAGAAAAACTGGCAAAAGATCTCCTAAGAGTGTCTCGCGTTGTAAGACGCGAAGATTCCTGTCCTTCTTCAGTGGAGCTCCCTGCATTGCGGTCGCTGTGCGATTTTCCAACGGTTACTCTCAACAAAGCGTGTCCTTAACACTGTAAAATCAACTTTCAGTACTCCAAAAATGGCTCACAACGGAAAAAGAGTCAGATAGAAGTGGCAAAAGGTATAAAAACATAAATAAACGCACTTCTATATAACGTAGACTTCCGGGCGGAAAGGGTAGGGGTCACAGACTGAACCGAAAATTTTCAGAAGTACGCGCATTAATTTATACCCAGGAAAAAAATCACTTGCACCACTGTAGATGCACAACGTAGCCGTGCACACGGTTGCCCCAATGCCTACAGAGTTAATTGGAAGCGGTTTGCCACATACGATAACTCGTTTTGTAGAGCACAAGCTATAGCTAAATAAAATGTAGCATAGTTTTCAAAAAGTTTCCCAGTAGCATGATGTATTTTGTGAATAGAAGCCACAATACTGGTAATCACATCCTTCGTATAATTGTGCTATGATGAACTAAAACTTTTTGTCCTCCCTTCCCTTACTGATGAGCACAGAGGGAGGAGACTTCATTTGTTTGGTCTCCGTCTAAGGGTCACGTGCGAAACGGAGACTAAACGACTTCTTTGCTCACCACCCCCTCTAAATTAATTTGAACAAGCTTGAAGAATAATGTTGAATTTCGGTTAAACATCCTAATCAAGATAATAATAAAAACGGATTAGTTTGATTCAACATGTTTTCATATTAAACATAATAGTTTCAGCTGCTAGCCATTTTTAGGTCTCTCGACTGTGCGCAGCACGAAAGAATAGAAGAAATATATTGAAATAGGCGAACTAGATTTTGAATAAAGCTCTTGAAGATTTATAAAAAAATCACTTTTGAGAAGGTGACTCCGAGGCACGTGCTTGGATTTGGCTTCGATAGACATGATGGTGGAAAGGTCGCATGAGGAGTTGAATCTGCGACTCGCTTCCCTCTAAAAATAGTGACGATAATGATAAGGAGCAGACCAGTAGGGCAGATGAAATGACAACAGATGAAAGTATAAGTGCACCTACTTTAGAGTAAGTTTACATTCGCATTTTGAAGAAAACCATGGCTGAGATTGCAGCTGGACACCACGTGGACACAAGCAAAACCTGCACAGTAATAAATTCAGTTGCAGCAAAAAACATTGATTAAAAATTCCAAGAATTAGGAAGATAGATTAAAAGTACTCACTGAAAAGCATAGAATTGATTTCGTTTTTCTCGAATATTAAGTTGCGAGCTTTTCAGTCCTTCGTACTTGGACACATTGATCTCGACGACCTTGACCTGAGAAACAATGATAACTGGCGTCTGGATATAGAGCTAGTTTACTGTAATTATTGGCCTAGATGCGCTATTACCTCACTATATACTAGAGTAAGTAGTGGGATGAGGATGAGGACACTTTGTCGGCAGACCATCGTAGTTGTGGTGCCAGACTTGTGTATACTTGTGAGCATTTCCGGCGCTGCGTTCTGCTTTTGTATC
>MU874199.1:1340-12406 GCA_036418205.1 Ostertagia ostertagi
TGGCTTTCAAAATAATGAAGTTGAAATGTTTGGAAAGTAGGAGAGTAGGCTTGAATGAGGTATTCAGTTGGCATCTGTACATGATAATTTTACTTTAAGCATACATTATAGCAATTCTTCGAATTGTTCGTGCTGCAAAAGGCGAACCGTTCTGGCCTCGGTTGGTAAGCTACATTCGTGTGTTGTATTCTATGTGTGAGAGGTGCTATTAGGGTACAGCACCGTTTTTTATGGCGTGTCCTATTTAAATTGCGAAGGTGCTTGAACACCGGCTGTTACCATGGAAAGGACGTATTCAGGACGTTCGCACTGAAAGCTAATTCATTAGCGCCGCGACGGGCGCTGATAGGCTTGCTGCTGTTTTGATAACCTTTATGGTATGGCACTTAACGGGCGCTAATGCATTGAATGAATATTCCCGAACGAGCGTACGAAGGTAACTCGGATGTGGTACAGTGGCTAGGATCGCCAATCACACATTTATGACCAAAGGATTGAATTTTTTACCGGCTGGTAGATCTCTTATTCATATAGATTGGTTCAGGGCCATCAGCCTACTGCCGTGTCTGGAAGGGCAGCGCAAATTCATAACGTAAGAAAACTTCTCTAGATGCCTTAGCATTTCCTGAGGGAGGTGATTTCACGGCCTATCACAAAATGACTGGTTTCTTGGGGTTTTCCTCCCCTCCTTTTCCTTCTAAGGCTCCCAACAGTCGCCCAACTGTGAATAGTTTTTCTTAAGATTCAGCTGACGTGAAGACTCGGTTGCTGTTTATTGGCTTTCTCACAGCGCCTAACAAGTTTAATTGCTGGCCGGAAGGGATGGGAATGAAAAGAAGGAAGGGTTGTCATGGCACATGTGTGAGGTCATTAAGTACACAAGAGCAATTTGGATGGGATTAATAAGAGAGGGATTCCTAGACGGATATTGGCTTGTCTGTGTGGAATTGCTCCAGCTGTTGACTGTCTGTGTTTCCGCGTGTGGAACTTAGCCGTAATCGACGAGGGATGTTTGGAGTTCCGTGTTTTTCATAAGACTCATTCCAATCCCGATGGTCGCGTGCGAGTATCAGCCAGAGAACCGTGCTATGGATCGTCCTTCCTCCCCTTTTCCTATTACTAATACTGTTTATACATGTGGAGGAGGGATTCCAACTCCAAAGTCGTTAATAATCTCTAGTTCAGCACGTCATTTTGAGAGATTTGTTGCCTTCACATTGCCTCCTCCTTCATACATTAGCACGAGCTTGTACGTTGTTCAAGGGCGTCCTTTAGGTGTTTCTCGGTTGTTCTTGTCGGTGTTTCATTCTCCCAAATCACCCTCCTTCCACCACCCTTAAGCACCTCACCCTCTCTGCCGTGGCCTCTACGGCTTCCTTTGCAGCCAGTACAGCCGTAAAGAAGGTCTCGATCATTCTACGCATTTCCGTATTTTTATTTATTTTTATAGCTCATACAGCAAGCACGAACTTATTCATTATTGAGGTCGCCCTTTTAAGTGTTTCTCGGTGTTCTGTCAGTGATCGTGCTCCTTAAGTACCCCCTCCCTCCTTAACCTCGCTCTTCTCCCTGGCCATTCTACGGCTTCCTAAGCAGCCATGGTAGAGCCATAGAGGGGTCTCGATCGTGCTTTTCGGGCAGACCCACCCTTTTTTGAGCTCATATGGTTTTCGCTATGTGTCCACCTGAGCGGTGGGAAAAGCATCAGTAATAAACATAGTCTATTGTCTTCCCAGTCGTTTACGTAGAACCACGCTAAATAAAAACTAAAAGAAAAAGCATCTGGGATCTATAGAAGGGCTGATTGATTTGGGTGGAGTTGACCCGGGATTGAGCCCTTTGTCGTGGGCGTGGTAACTCACGCCAGTTGTTGCCAGATCACCACCGTTCCGCACATAAGCCTGCAAAAGAAAATTGAATGTCCGGACGGTTGCTTTCCATGCTCAGACGTTATATTTTTTCTGTTCATAATTAATAATAGTTCTACCTTTCTTGCTGAACTTTTTCTACCTTGCAAGTCCTTAGGTCACCTAATCGCAAAAATGGGATTCTTCGATATGCTTTGTAGTCCGATCCTCCAATTCCAAATGGCTCAAGCTTTGCCATTTATTTCATTTCGTGCTCTTTGCTTTTTTAAGAGTTAGCTTTCGGACTGGTTTGACGATTTCAGTTTTTGCTTGCGGCAATGTATATTGAGTCAATCTCGCCAGGCACTCAAAAGTACAGTAGCTGCTGGGAAGTCCGAAATTTTAGCGTCATTAGTGCTTCCTAGTCTTACATTTTTATGGTCGTCCAGTCTAGCAACTCACTTCTTACGTCGCCCGTTTTCCAAGACGCTGACCGGCACTCGAACTTGCTGAAGTCTCGTTTTTTGGCAACTTCTCGAAAACGGAATTCTGTTCCTTTAAGTCCACCTCTGATTCCGAAAGACTCCATAATGTTCCCGTTCAACTGAAGGTGTTACGAGATTGCAATGTTATTGTTATTCGGTTTATGTTATTAGAAGTTCGTCATCACAGCTGCTCATCCTTCAGATTGACACCTCAGATACTCTTTTGATTGATCTATACGCATGGTTATAATAGCTTTTTTTCAGAAGAAATGCTATTTTTACTAATTTGTTGTTTTTTTTGCGTTAGCAATGTTTTTAGGAAAGAAATTTGCCTTTTAGTGAGCTTTCTTCGACCCGATTGTTTTTTGTCGAAGGCCTAAACGAGGCTAAAAGTTCGTGAGAGCTGCTCTCCAACCATATGACCTTCCGTGGTAGAATTACGGTGAATCGTGGTGGTGCTCGCATGCATTAAGGGAGTTAGGCCGTAAAATTCATCTGGAACCAAAAGTTTCTGGCGAGACATTGGAGAAAAAGCATGAGCTCAACCCGTGGAAGTGGAGCTACACAATTGGTGGTTGTAGTCAGGATGAGATGAGACGTGATGAGCCGGGGAATGCACGTCTCAAAGATGAACCCCACGTGCAAGCTGATGCCGTTCTTGCAGACGAAACGAAACCAGAAGCGAAGGGATCGGTAGTGAAGGAAGATAAGAATTCGTTGAAACGCCAAAATTAAGGGCTCAAAAGTTCACCGAATTTGACTGTGCAAAGGCAATGAGACAGCGAGCACGGAGAAGAGAGGGTAGGCAAGAAAGCAAAACGGATGAAGGGCTTAGGCATTGCATGATCTGAATTAAGAAGTATGGAAGCGGTCGAAGCGGTCTGGGAAAGGCCTTTGCGCTCATCTCGCGCATTCTGAGCCAGGGCAATGGGACATCTGCGACCGAAACGATCAGCTATTTCTCTTCCATCTAAGGAATTGATCTCCCTAACTCGTCGTTAGGTGTGTCTTTGAAGTTCGCATCAGTAGGTGTAAACGGCAGAAGGTCAGTGTAGAGAATAACCACTTATTTCACTACCCTTTTTCCGAAGATTTTTTGTGTGAAGGAGGGGGGAGGTGAGCTGGCTGAGGCTGATTGTCTCATGCATTTTGTAACTATGGCTGTTTGGCTACTATTATATATTTGGCTAATTTTAATGGTCTCATTGACTTTGATTAATAGCATAGAACAGTATAGGCATCCTGTTTCAACTTCTACTTGCCGGTTATCGAAAGTGCACATCATAAAACATCTCTGGTGTTTTCTGAAAGATTTCCATGAATTGTTCTTTCATCCATTCAATTTCACATTCATCAGATGCGACCATGGAGTCGTTTCAGAATGATTGAAATGTAAATTGCACTTTTTATTAGTCACATATGTGGTGTTTTCTGTTTACCGTGGACATGCACTGAGCGAAATCGGCTCAGTTCCCATAAAACAGGGTGTTTTCCGTTTTTCTTCCATTATCCTGTCCTTTAAGCATCTGAGAATCCATATGTGTCTAGTTGCTACTGCTAATGGGGACCTCATAGTCGGTACCTGTGGCATCACAAGACATCAAGAGCATCAAAAAAGATACGGCCAACGTTTGGACCGTCCCTTTCTTTCCAAAGGCCCAGTTTTCACCGCAAAGTGCAGCGGAGCTCCACATTCACCTGTCAGGACGACCGAAATGTTGGCCAGAATAAATTCTTCCCGGAATAATTTCGTGACAATAGTAAAACAACACAAACAATGCATGATATGATATCGATTTTTTGAGGTCATCATCGCGCATGTCATTAAGTCTGCAATTACGTGGAGACTTTGACGGGAGTTAGTGTATGCATACAGCTTGTAAGCTCTGTCACTCCTTCGGCAACTTAGATCGACTTTCTTCTCGGGAACCAATACCTATTTTTCTTTTGGGTGCCCACGTGGTCCATTTTAGCAAGAAAACTTAAGAATTTCAATTTTATTATATGTTTGAAGCGATTACCGATTCGGACCTTCATAGCGAAGCCTCCGTTTTGGCGTCAATTATAATGTTTTTCCCGTGCCACCCAGGTTTCAAGTATTGCCAATAAAAAAAGCACTAAAACTGCAGGAAAATTAGTTTCAATTCAAAAATTAGCTTCGTCATAATTTGACTTTTTTCTGGCTTTTTTTGAATTTTACTTTCTATCTGGCTTGTCTATCGGTGGAGCTATGAGCTTCACCATTTTATAGTTATTTCTGCCCTTGAAAAGAAAGTTGAGTAATGCGCGCTGTCGCGTCGCGGTTACCTCGCAGTAATACTTGACTCCTTTTCCGCTGCTACTTCCCTGGAACGGATTTCATTGCCACTTCCACCGTTCACTGCTACGCATTTTTTCCTGTTGAGTATTAACTGATTTGATATCTTGGTTCGCACTTTCCACTATTATTTAACCAAATTTTTTCTGATTTTTTTGCTGAGTAGTGGTAGTTTTTCAGAGTGCGCTTTTTGGGTTAGGCCTTTGCATACGCTTTAGGACCACTTAACGCGAATTTGACATCTGTTGGTGCGTCGTCGACGGCGGGAGGAGCAGTAGTGCCACCATCACCTGTAGCAGTACCACCTCCACCACCAACACCAACGACAGGAGTAGCAGGAGCAGTGACTCCAGCAGCAGCAACAGCAACAGCAGCAGTACCACTATCGTCCGTTCAGCAACAACAACATCATCCTCAACAATTCCCACCATTTGTATCGATTGGCGGCGGATCATTAACATTGGATTACGAGATGCCGTACGCTCACGACAACACGCATCATTACAATAATAATCAGTAGGTTTCACTGTTTTTGTTTCGCTCCTAAAATAGCCCTAGGTTCACGGGGACTCAAATATTTGAAAAACCGTTGGCAAAATTGGTCAAGCTGACGACTAGGGACGCGCCGCAAACTTTCTTGGTCTCGTGCAAGTGGTAAAAGACCCACAATCTCAAAAATTGTTTACTACTCCTGGCATTCTTTGACTTCCAAAAGTCTCTAAGTTTGCCTGCCTTATTCCCCGTTTCATCCAGCCTCAATAAGTTGATCTTCCCAGAGTTCAAGGTTAAATCTTGGACTACGGTGCTTGAAATGGCGTGTCCCGATTCTGGCGGGAGAGAGTCCGTGTTGACTTCCGCTCTTACGCGGGTTGTATTATACGCTCGCAGCGCGCCCTTAGACTGGCAGTTGCATCCCAGGCCTACACTACAAGAGCTTGCATGCTTTCACCAAGGTGAAAACTGCGCAAGATGCCATGCGTTTCAGGTGGCCACTGTGCTTCGAGAAGCACTCAAACAAAAGTGATACAAGCTGACGAGGACTCTAAAAAATGGTAGCACCCATATCGTTAATGTTTTAAAAGGGTCGTCAACATCCAAAAAAAATAGGGAGTAAGTTTCATCACTTCTGTAAACTTACAGTGCAAGGTCAGTACCCGTTCGTTTCCGCAGCTTTACATATTGGTGTGTGATAAACCACAATTCGAGCGATTAGCTATTGTAGAATCAGGGCCACCCCTTCACGGTTGCTCATCCTATCGTTTACTTTTTCAAAAGTTTTTACGACCCCCCTCATGAAATGTTTCATACGACCCCCTCTTTCAAAACAATTTTTACCCCAAAAAATTACCGTCGAGCGGGGGGGGGGGGGTATATACCGCAAAAATTCCCTACATTTCCCTACAATTTCCATGTATTTTACCCATATTTCAACTGCTCCATTTTCTAGGGGGTATATACGCGCGCTGAAACGGCAAATTTTCTCCCGCGCCGCTCCCCACTCATCACATGCAACTTCTTACAACCGAAGCAAGTACGACCCCCCTCTACAAACTCATCAAAATACGACCCCCCGTTGCTACTTGTAGCAACATAGGGTTGACCCTGTGTAGAATTAAGCGAGCGTCTAAATGCACCTTCCTTTGTCGGCGTTGGGTGCAAGGTGTATCCAACACCCTGGGGACAGTGGTCTTTTCGAGCCTTTTCCACCCCTACAGTTAGAAGTTCAGAACTACCCGTTCGAAAGACGCGAAAACTCAATTTTTGCATCACTTTCACGAACTCCCTCTTGAGTTCTCGTATGGCGGAATAAAAAGCTGTTCTGAGTGTGTTCACGGATGTTTGGCGAGATTTTTGCTGGATATTGCAAGATCTCAGCTAGTGTTTTTATTCTGTCGTTGAAAAATGAACTTTGCGAAAGTGCACGAAAAAGTGAAGTGATGTTTGTCAGTTTACACCTCGAAAGCGCACTTTAGCAGTAGGGCAATCCGCTGAACTTCGTCACTTGGATTAACCGGTTTAAGAAGTCAGTTGGGGTGATGGATGGCACATGAACGGCTAAATAATAAATTGCGCCGTTCCTGATGACGGAAAACAAAATTAAAGTGCAAACTTTCATTTTGTTCCATTACTTTGCAACATTTATGGTAGTCAGAGCCTAAGAGGGGTTAAATGAAAAGCATTTGGCGTTGATCAGTTAATTTTTTTCCGGATGCGCCACGCACTCTACTTTCATTCGTAGGGGCTTTTGTATGCGATTTAAAATGTTTCATGAATTTCGGAAACGACCGATGCACCAGACAGTGTGTTTGTTTGTCATTCTGGGCTAAACTGCTACCAACTGACTAACCTGGCCGGCAGGATAGAAATCGTGGTTAGCTTGGGCGAGATTTGAACCGGGATTTGAATACCCAAACATGCACGTGCTTAATAGCACCCCTAGTCGTAGCACTACAGTTGTCTGAAAATACATTTATGATATGAATATTGCTTTTTAATGACTTGTTCCTCATTGATACTCCACGTCTCACAGAGCGGTCACGGGTTTCGAAGGTCACGAATGCGTTTTGAATTTTACAGTAGTCAATTGTTTCTCGATCCAAATTATTGCCTTTGGGTGGTTCCATTGAACTGCGGCTAAGGTGGCGCCACCGTAATCTTGGATCATGGTTATGGATCCATTGATCCGTGCGCCAGCTGCTCGGTCCCGTTTGCGTTTTGATTAGGGAATCTTGCGATCCTGATTTTCTTCATTTTTCAAAGTTTGGTCTCTGTCCCAGCTTAAGAGTGGTTGGGAAACTATGGAATATGAAGTCTTTCCCTTCGGTATTTGAAAATTTCTCTGAAGATCAGAGCTATAGAGTCGACCGCCACATGTGACCGGCCGGGCACACGCGCTCATAACGGCAAATACCGACAGACACCTGTCCATAGCCTACACAATAACCTGAAAAAAGGCATCGCTTTTGTGCCAGTCCTCCTTTAAATCCGCTTATGCTAAGGAATATATTAGGTCATCTCATTCAAACATGTCCAGACATTAGAGAAATGGTGGGAAAAGTAAAAGAGCTAGAGCATTCTGCTTGCTTTTGCTTTTGAAGCTAGCACACCTAGCTACGGTATACCCTAATTAAGTTTGTAGTGCCGCAGGAAGGATACAGAGGGAAACACCGGAGAACCACCATAAAAGAACTGCATAAGTGAACCAAAATGGAAGGCGGAATTCAAAGATCGACTGGTGACACACCGGGAAATTCGGCAACGGCGAATTTCTCTGTGTAGCTGGCTCAACTTACGGTGGTCACTGATGTTCTCGAGTGTGCTATGGGGAAGAATTGGGCGCGTGTCGAGAGCTCAAACAGAAGTGAGACACGGAAAAACGAGTTGCCCGAGTTTGTGGTTGAGGACGCGTTCATATTGTCCACCTTGCCCAAGAAGAGCGGGTGGATGAAATGAGGTTTCAAATGGCGCATCACAGATGTTGAACCTTTGCGATGTTTGCCCACGAGACTTGCAGTCTAGCTGCACCTGTTACGCAAATTGTGCCCAAAAATTGGGGATGGTCCACAGAACATGTTTTTGGATATCCCATTTACTCCCAGATGCAGGAGTCCAGAATCGAATTGGTGTCTGTAGCAATGATTTTCTCTGCCGATAACGGCATTTAAGACTATCAAACTGGACCCTGCTCATAAACGAAATTTGTGTGTAATTGTACCTGAGGCCAAGTCAGAAGTGTCAACTTTGGATTAACGCGAATGAGGAACTGCCCGAATTGGATCACGAGAAGTCACGTGGGTTCACGTGGATGATTATTATGGCGATGGATTTCTGAGATGTGCCTCTTAAATGGCTCTGTCGGGAAAAAACCTCCGGCGTTTCTCAAGTTTGGCTTGTTTCTTAGCGAACAAATTGACAAAGGAATAGCAGTATAAAACTACAATAACGATATCATCACCTATGTCGATACCAGACCCTACATAGCTCATATTGCTCACGGGTATTTCGATCAAACGGATATTGTGGCCCTCTTCTTATCAGCCGTATTTTCCCAACTGCAGCCATGCGACCTCAGCTGTTTTGGCAAACTGAATCGCAGTCTACCCAGCTTAGGCAAAGCGCATACCGACGATTCACTATCATTCTGTACCGACATCGGACAATGCATATCTTGTCTACAGTTTGTTGAAGATGAAACACGCGGCGTGGGTATTGTGTGTCTTGTACTAGGACGCTGGGATCGCGCCGTTAATAAATGGCCAAGGATCAAGCATTGACTTGAGGCACCAACATGTTAGACTCTTTATTCTTCACTGCTTTTTCATTTTTATTCGAATAAAAACCGTATGGACATTTTGATGAGATGAACTAATACATCTACGCATTAATTGGTGATTTACGTATAATCTATTCAGGCACAATGGTCGCTCAGCGACTGGTAAAAAAGCGGCGAATCCAGATTCGTACAAGACAGTGATGTGTCAGGCTTGGCTTGAATCGAAAATGTGCGCATTTGGTGAGAATTGTCGATTTGCGCACGGGAGCTGAAACTTCGAGCCTGTGAGCGTAAATCAAATCATTTTTCGTTTTTAGCATCTATAACTATCGAAATTCGCGTTATCACCCGATTTTAGAAGACCATCACTCCTCACGATTCCAAATGCACGTGTGGTACGTTGCAGAATAAAAAATAAGAAACAGAGACTGCAAGAGCGGACAGAAGCGAGAAAATGCAAAGGCATATCTGCATCGGAAAACAGCAAATTGAGAGTTTCTGTCATTTTTTCATAGGGCGAAATTGCTACGATAAAGAGAGCATGTGAGCGCGACAGTGAGACGGGACAAGGCCAATCTCGAGGGGAGAATGCAGAGCAGGTATAAAGTATCGTTGCTCAATCCCGTATTGGCCGAATGCTGGCAGCGAAAACTATACCTCCGTTGTAGAATTGCGTGACGTTCAGTGGACTTGAATAACGGCATTGAACATTGCAGGGCGGGGCGTGGCCATTTCGTTTGAAAGGTGGTGGTTTTATCTCTCAGACAGGTCTTGTACCAGCTATCGGACTTCAGAGGAACATATAACCTCGATATCTCGAAGTCTGATTAGGCGTGTCTGGATTTGACGTGGCCGCCGCCGCACTTGATAGAAGCCGTGTGGATAAGCTGTTTCTAACATACTCGCTGGATATCAGCAAAGCATGCTGGAAGCAGCTTATCCGCGCAACTTCTATCAAGTGCGGCGACGGCCACGTCAAATCCGTAGACACGCCTAATCTGACTTCGAGATATGAGCTGTAAGGCTTGGTTGTCCTGGGCGAGATTCGATCCGAGATTGGGTTCCCGTACCGTACGCGTGGAAATTGAGGCCACTTCCCACCACACCACCACTGCCTAGTAACGAAATGCTGGACTTAACGCGTCACTTTCTGACGCTTTTTTGGAAGGGATGATCACAAGCAGTTGTTGTCATAACCCTCGTCAGCTTCGTTCTTGTTTTGAATTTTTTGATTTCCCGAAAAATTACGTGGCGCTCCAAATGATTTAACACACTGATCGTTTTTCGGTATTTACAACTGAAATAGAGATATAAGTGCATCGGTGAGCGACAGTTGATAACCTCGTTATCGTTGACTGATTGCTGTATCAAATCAGTGCGCAGAAAACCGAACAGTGGCAGCTGTCAACATTCGCTTATCTGTCATTGGTAGAAGAAGTGGTCATCGTCCTTTGCTGCTGCTACTGCTGCTTCGGTTTTTTTTTCGTTGCGGATGCGTCCTGCTGTTTCCAGTTCTCCCACTTGAAGTGTGTCCAATGAGCTGTTAATAGTTCAGTGACGCATGATTCAGCCAATTCCGTGAAGTCATCTTACAAATATGAAGAAAGAAAAGCGCCAGGATCAGGTTGAGGATGGTCTGGATGAACGAAGAGATAACCTTTCTTCTTGGTATTTGACCTTTTGGAGTGGCACACACAGGGGACGTTCTGGTGTGATAGTTCCTGCCCACAGCTGTAGCGTTGATCCCAACCAGGAGTCCTCCAAACAGGGTCAGTCCTATCGTTGTTACTTTTCTTTTTCAAAATTTTTACGACCCCCCTCCCCCAAGGTGGATTTGATACGACCCCCTTTTCGACACCTCGACCACCATCATCCTCTCTATAGTATTTAATTCTGGTACCACTCAACCCACCAAACTCCGCCCACTTTTTCCTCCAAAAATGCCGTCGAGCGGGGGGGTATATACGCACGCTGAAACGGCGAATTTTTCTCCCATGCGCTCCCAACTCACCTAGCCTACTACTCGTGAAAACTCCACTTTCACCACAAACTCACATGTACTTTCACGCGACTGAAGCGGATACGACCCCCTCCTATAAACTCAACCAGGTACGACCCCCCGTTGTTACTAGTAACAACGATAA
>MU874202.1:0-11302 GCA_036418205.1 Ostertagia ostertagi
ATAAATTAGCAACACAAATTTCCTAAATCCTAAAGTATTTCGAAATATTTTATTATGAATTTTTGAATAGTTCAGACACCGAGAAGAAACATTTACAAAACATTCGGAATAATGGAACTAGCACAATCGATTTTGTTACCATTTTTTTACGGACAAGTATTTTTATCACAGACATTCACTATTATAGAATTATGTTGGTTAGTTCTTAGACAGAAAAGGGTCCAAAATCGAAATATTTCTACCAAGTACGAACCTTTTGGTGGCCTGAAACCCCCAATTTGATTGAGCCCATTCAAGAAATTTCTCCACGTGTATTTTTAGGCCGTTTGCGATTGGACAAAATTGAAGGGGAAATAAAGAACAACCACCCAAAAAAGTGAAGTCTGTAGCACAAAAATCAATAAATCGATACTCACTTGTTTGCGTTCCTCGATTTCATTCTCCCGTTCCACATAGTTGAATAGAAAAGCGCCTATGATGAGGTAGAGGACGAGCAGCAACGAGATCAGAATAAATCGAGCATTTTCCTCGTAAATACCCAGCCGAGCGAAACAACCGACCTGAACACCAACAATTCTACAGTGCACAGTAGTCAACGGTGTCCTACCGTAACCTATTGAAACCTTGTATTTGTAGCTGAAAAATATATCAAAAGGTACTTGGATAATATAGAAGAAAAAACTCTCAACCACCTTGTATTTCATATAATAATCACCATTTCTATTTCATTTTTATTTACTTCCTGTTTACTGCTCACATTTGATATTTATTTTACTTTATTGATAATTTGCACGACTCGCACGCATTTGCGATGAATGTTTTCCATGAAATCATATCACGATGAATGCTCCTGAGCGGAAGATAATAACACATGGAAGTCAATAAACACTTGCAAATTCCTTTTCCTGACGCGCCCCGCTTCCGTTCAGATATTGTGATGCCATCTGAGCACAGACTAAAATTGCATTTAAATGCCCAAGATTCCGTGAAAGGAGGTTACTGGGCTTTTAACTGGGTCAGTTTACCCTCTCCTTGCCTCTCAGACAGTGCCTCATGTAGGTTCAATTTGCACTGCTCATACGCCTTGGTCGTAGCCTGAATGACCCATCGCCTTATCTCACAGTAAAGATAAAGGTAAAAGCATCTGCCGTAGTCCGCATCCCTTTTGTGGAATGTCGGCCAAGTCATCAAATTCCATTTGTTCATTTTAGTACGTATTGAACTTTGTCGATATTGATCATATGGCCTATACAATGCCATTCGATGAACATGTCAGTGTTCTTATCCTCTCAGAGAAGGTTGAGTACCAATTTACCGACCACGGAGGGATGAAAGGCTTGGTTGGCTTGGACGAACCCGACCCAAGATTCGATCCCCGGACCGCGCGCGTGGTAAGTGGCCACTTGCCACTATACTACTTCCGCCCTTTGTCACAGTATTCGAGCATACTTAGTCAGAGGCAAGACCCGAGTCAAAAGTAGCGTGTAAATGTGTTTAATAGTGAAGTTAGGGAATGGGAGGTAAATTCTAAAGAAGAAAAGATAGCAAAAAAAACCGCCGACTACGCCCCGATTAAGGCCCCCTTCCATTCAGCAGTAGTCCACTTAAAGCAACAGTTCAGGAACGGTTTCGCGGAAAAAACCACCAATAATGAAGTTGTAGATGAAAACCAGACGATTAATGTATGAAAAACTGGAAAAAAACGTCGGGGAGGGTCTTAGACAGGTACTCTCCCTCTGCCGCTCAGCAATGGATAAAGACGCACGTTGGACGAGTTGTCTGAACGTGCCCGCTGTAAACGCGCTCCATTTTTCAATCAATTTTCCCTGTGGTCCCAAAACGAGCACGATTGCCGACGCGTCCAATGACGGCCGGCAAGGGGGCGGGATTGGGGAAATCCCCAAGAACACCCATGTTTGAGGGACTTTCCACCCTGTTTTTGAGTTTCTGAGGTAAGTTCGTTTATTATTTCCACTGCATATGTTCTTCACTAGGGGCTCGTGTATCCCTCAGTAGTAGTGGCATTGAAATTTTCGGACCCTCCCTGAACTGTTGCTTTAAAAAAACATGAAGGGACGCGTGTTCGAGAATTTGTTCTTCAACATAGCCGCATCCTTGTATTCTCTTTTATCCATGCTATCTTGAAGGACCTGTCACTAATCCGCTATTCGTCCGCAACTGCATCGGACGCAGCCGCCGGTCACCGTTAATCCCTACCAAACAACCGCAGTGGGCGGGAATGGTTGCAACGGTTGTAAGCCTGTAACCCTTTGCGCACTAACCGCGCATTTTACGCGACAAAGTTGAGACGACCTTATTATGCACGCACCTAACACATTTACTCGTGGGTGTGTTTCCTAGTAGTTAGTCTAATCCCGGCACGTGCTTTTAATCAATCTGCAGGGTAACATCGATTACGTGAATACGTCGTAGACGTCAGGCCTATTTCTAGGGAACTGAATATAATTTAGAGACCAGAACATCAATCTAGTCACTTGCTGATCCAGAATCTCATTAGCAGGTAAATAGCAAAATTTGCGCATTCCCCTGGGTCAATAGTGAGTTCCATCCCAACCAAGCAAGTCTTCCATTTAAAGAAATAAAAACGTTGATAGGTCGCACATATAACTGCACATGCAAAAAAGCATTCAAATGCTACTGCAATCCCGAATGAAGTCGAATGCTCTGCGCATACCAGAGAGAATCACTCAGTGCCACAGCCTTAGCATTCAACCCTTATTGTTAGACAGATTTATGGGACCGCTCTTGAGCTGTGAATGGGCAACTTCTCCGATCATCATCATGCTGAGGAAAACCAAAAAAGTGCTAAGAAAACATAAAAACTATAAACTAATATATAATAAAATGATAACAAAATATGAAGTTATATTGTTGAATGATATTTTGATAAAGAATAAGAAAACAGAAAAATTAAGCTAACAAAGAAGCCAAGAAAAAAGGAAAGATGGTAATCTCTCCCTAGCTAAAACTTGTAGCAGCTCTGATTAACTGCCTGCATTATCTGCAGGTGATTGTGAATAACTATATATTCTTGTTACATAACGAGTAGGTCTAGTAAATAGAAATGTGATAGACAGAATAAACAGGGTATTAATAGGAAAACATCAATTATAAAGAGTGCGGTTGTCCTATAACACAATCTGGTCAATCTGGGTATAGCTAAGTTTCCTTTCCTAGCCAGGTCTCCTGCTTTTCTTCAAAAGCCGCATGCAGCAGCGCCCGACCGTGGGAAACCTTCTCTCTACTTCGGTAATGCACAGGCCCATGGTAAAGAATAAGTGGTGCCATGAAAGCTTAGGCCGATGTCAGACTTTGCGAATCGCGCGATTCGCTAGCGTCTGCGGTCGCGTCGCGGCCAGTGAATCACTCAATTGGCTGGTACCGCAACGCGACCGCGGACGCTAGCGAATCGCGCGATTCGCAAAGTCTGACATCGGCCTTAAAAGACCCATCCCCCCTGCCGGGTACTGCAGCACCGTCCCAGCTGAAGCCTACTGAGTATATACAGACGATCTGTAGCCTGACTAATCATTCAACCCTTTGAGATATATCGTTACGAATGGTATCGCACATTTTGTCGCCAATCCATTCTGAAATCTGCGTTCTCCCTCAACAGTCAGAGTGGCTCCCACCTGAATGTCAAGTTTCATTAGGATCCCTTAGGCGTGTCATAAGTCCAAGCCGCCGCTTCAAACAGCGTCCACTGTCACGTGACACTGTTTGAAAGTGGCGGGCTTCCTTTAAACGTTGGGTCCCGCCACTATTGAGTCGCTGGTACCTAGTTCGACTCGCTGGTACATCGTTCGACTCGCTGGCGCAAAGTTCGATTCGCTGGTGCAACGTTCGATTCGCTGGCGCAACGCTCGGATCTAGCGATTCGCTAGCGAATCGCTCGATTCGCAAACTATGACATCGGCCTTATGCCCATCACATTTCCTTGTCCCTTACCATATAGAAAAGCGTATCAAAAAAAACCGAGCACATCACATAAAAATAGCTTAAGCCGCACGCATACATGTATGCAATAGGTATGCACTCAAGCGCCTCAATTTGAAGAAAATGAGTGTAATGGCGTATTTCTCTGAGTACGTACACGAGTTTAAAGTCATTACCCTGTTTGTCACTTCACCAAACCGAATGAAGTGATTGCGAGAAGCTCACTCTTCTACCAGCCGGAAGCCCCTCAAGTTGAGTCTGTTCCACAGAAGTCTCCGAAAAGAAACATAAAGAGATTAAAAAAGGAAATATATCTAGTCGAATCGATATGGCGCTCAAACGGTAGTCCTGCTCTGAAACACTGGTGTCCACGGACCACGACGATCAGAGGGACTTCTGATTTTTCTTCGAGCTGTGACGTTAGTAACATAAGGGGAGGGCGCGCACCTAGTCCCACTTGTTCACTAGCATTAATGCCTATTTGAGCGCAAATGGCGTTGTGAAGGACCATTGTGGGCTAACTACACCTTTTAACAAGCTGCCATCCATGGAACTGAGTCTTTCTATATTAGTTCAGCGTGTAAAAAACTACGTGCCTGCAACCCTATCCTCTCGCGACCCAACCAGGGTCAACCGTTACGTTGGACCGACATTGGACCGACGTTGGACCGACGTTGACCGCTCTCCGCGCCGGCATTCGCACTCGCCTTGCGCGAGCCGTCTGTGTCTCCGTGCGTACGTTCACTCTCGGCATTACTCTCACACGCTAGAGAGCCATGCGTTGGACTTTGTCCAACGGACGGTTGACCCTGGTTCCAAACGCTCCCTCTCGGATCGAATGCGCACTCGTTTACGTCGCCCTACTCACACACATCGACTATAACCGTTGTGGGAGCACTTTCCTTGAGTACGTCAGAACGGTACGCTTGAACCCGGTCCAGAGATGGTTAGCGGATAATTGGATGAAATTATTGTGTGCCATTGCAGTTTTGAACTCCCTCTCTTTACTTTTACTTTTATAGTTCTTACTTTTATAGTTACTGTGCTAGCGTCCTAACGGTAGACATGCCCTCTGGACAAATACGACCAGTCGAGAGAAATTCGTGAGCAAATCCAACCAAATGTTTTTTACAAACTCTCGACATGCGATAAGTTGGCTGAAATCTTTCGAGCATGTTGTTTTTCTTCGGGAATCAATTTCAAATTCAGTACCTGTCTGCACATATCCTTACGTATTCCACGCGATTTTATCAAATCTCCTACCCTCTCACGGAAGCAGCGTACACCGAAAACCTCTCCTCTTCACGGAAAACAAAATCTTATTTGAATTTACAGAAAATTTTGGCAGGAATTTTCTGCACACGCATCCTAGCCAGGCTGGATGACCCTGCTAGTAGTCACAGAAGCCCACTTCACAACCACAGCGCGGTAATTAGCTTGCATCTCCGAACATCGTGAGTTTTTTACCCTGACACGTTTCGATTTCAAGTACCCTGTGTCTCCGAAAATCTGAAGCTCGTCGGGTGCAGACCACACACCACAAGTGACGACGGCCTCCACAAAATGTAATGTTTTCTGCCAATGAAATGATTAGCCTGTTGCAGTTGTATTCTATCAGTTGTCACTAATTACAACTATCATTTACCAACTATCAGCTATCACTATGAACACTACTACCAGATTTACTTGGAGGCCGTCGTCACTTGTGGTGTGTGGTCTGCACTCGACGCGCACCTGGTTCTGGGAAGTAGAGAGTATGACATAATTTTGAGGAAATATAGTTGGCGGAAACTCAGTAAGTAATTATCTCCTGAATAGAGTAACTCCCCTTCAATTCCTCTTGAACTCATTTCCATTCGGAAATTGACAGAACTCCAATTCAACAGAACCCAAGCCTGAAAATTCCTGTAAGCGTAGTGGGTAGTTTTTTGTTCTTATGGTTGCTCAGGAAGAAGCTCTCATCATCAAAGCGACCGGGCACATAAAACGACTGGGAACTAATTCATAGTAAGCGCAATAAAGGAATCCAGGATGAGCACTTCGCCGTTTTATGGTTAGTTTTCCGTTCCCATGGTAGCCACCGACTTACCGAGCAAGCGCCTTACTAGTTTGTATGGACCGACATATATTCAAGCAAGGAAACCCTCAAAATCTGAATTCACGGCATGGGCTCCACAATTCATTCAAATGACTCCACAAGATTTCGAATGAATCAAAAAGCGTGGCGCATTCTGGTACAATTCATCATGAAAGCTAGTCTTCAGTAATGAAAAACTATTTTGGATTTTCGAGAGTTCCAGGCCTTTCGGTGAACGTTTCAATTCAATTAATTAACACCTGGGCCGTACCAACGTCATAGCGAAGCCTTTGTGGCAGGTGAATCAGCTTATGAGGCTCTCTCTTCACACGGATTGTGAAAGGTTTGCTTTCACTGAAAAAATGACTCATTCGGATTCGGGCAAACGATGATAAAAGAGATAAAAAGCCAGGCAATGCCTCGAAGTATTGCAGAGAACTACAAGGGAGGTCGTTCAGGGTGTGCCAAGCTTTTTCAAAATGGTTTCTTGCATGACATTGGGGCACATATGGGGACCACAGAAGCATGGTTCATTTTTCCTGAACGGCTCTCTGAATACCAGAAAAGGGGTCCCTAGTTCGATTCCTCGTGGTGACAAGTTTTTGCATTTCGTGTTGTTTCCAAATTCGCGCAAAATGGAGTTAGCATGAATAATTAGTACCAAATTCATGATTAGGAACGTCAGTAACCCTTACAAATAGACTTTGATTGAAAAACTGGTGAAAAAGGTGTGACTAGGGACCCCCTTTTCTGGTATTCAGAGGGCCGTTCAGGAAAAATTAACCATGGTTCTGTGGTTCCCGCATGTGCCTCTATATCATGCAAAAGACCGTTTTGAAAAAGCTTGGCACACCCTGAAAGACCTTCCTTGTAGTTCCCATGGCAAAGTCGTCGTGAATTTAGCATGCATATTTACGCTAAACATTGATCTACTGAGGTTATATGTATTAGCGTTGAGTCATTGCTCTTACCATTCCCCCCCCCCCCCTTGTACCATGTGTTACCGATCTCGACTATCACCCTCGAAGGGGTAAGAAGTTTGGTTGAGGCGGGCTGATTTGATCCCGAGGAATTTCAAGTGCAGTGCCACACTTCAGCCTCTGAGTCCCTTCCTCTTTATATACTTATAAGACGCCATAATGTATGCTATACGAAGTAAACAGAATCTGGAGGGCATCTATACGATACTCCCTAACCGTTTTATTAAATGGTCACCCACTACAGTGAATCCAACTTCCTCTGCACGGCGCTGCTAGTCAAGGGGTACGGTGGGATCTTCTTCTCTCCATCAACAAGCCATCCTCAATAAGGAAGAATGTTCTCTCCTTGTGAACCTCTTATTGATCGCCTCCATGCATTTCCGCTGACTTGCAGAACTGTTTTTCAGACTCAGTAATACCCTCCCATATACTTCTACTCGCTCCTCGTTCCATCAGCTGGGCTTATGGCCTGGGGAGACGGGGACATTCAAGAACGGGCGCAACACGAGAACTAAGCCATGAGCCCAGGAGAGGGGAGAAACGGCAGACGAGAACAAAAATTGCTCACATCCTTCCCCAAAATCCTTCCCCTCCCTGAGGCTCAGTCCCAGGCAAGCGGCTTCTTACTCACTTCAATGTCCCCCTATCGACATAAGCACCCATCAGCCATTGGGAACGTAACACTACAGCTTTGCCTTGTTGGTGACCTTTATCTTGAAGTTTTTGTCAGCGACCACCAGTGAATAAAGATTAAGAACTCGTGCTACTGTTAACGAGTCCATGGCGAGAAGTCATCTCATGAATAATTTTCTCGATGTTCCATAGCGCAAAGGCAGAAACGCGGTTGCACGAGTAGTTCACACGGCTTAATGTATCATTAGTAGCCAATTTCAGTGCGAGTAACGCTCTGCGCCAAACAATTAGGCGCTCAGCGATCAAGGGCGCATGCCCGTCGTGCTGATGAGGCGAACTATACTAGCACAATGATAGGTTAATAAGGTCTTGAGGGAAATATCGATTGAGGACGCTCTGTGTGGCTTGCACTGCTTTAGTACAAGGGGTAGGAACAAAATAAGCTAATATCGGGATTACTGTAGTTAAATGCAACCCTCTTCTGATCCACCTCCGGCAACGAATACAAATCGAGTAATCACAGAATCAAACTTCGCTCGGAATCGGCCACACACCTGACCTTCGTCCAGATTGTGTGGGCGCCCAATAGCACGGTTGGTCTGACGAGGTATTTGCGGATCACAAAAAGTTTAAGCAGCTTTTTGTCAGATCAATGATATGTGGAAAGCGTTTAACTCAGTTGACCAGGCAGAACTTGAAAACTCAGGATCGAGCGATCACTATCGATACCCCTTTGCGCTGCATTCTTTGGGCGTCCAAAAGTGGTTCACCTAACGGCGGGGGATTATTCACCATAGCAGGGCTTTCGAATTCCATGAACTCACAAATATCCGAAACAGACCCACAGGACGAAACGGAGCAATCGTAAGAGCGTGAAAGTCAGGCGGTAGGTTTTTGGAATTTTGGGCCCAAAAAGGAATTCATGAAAATAAAGCACAAGAGTCCGCCTTTCGCCGACCAAAATGATAAATACGAACAAAACTGAGGAATAACCGGTTCGACACAGAGTCAATCCTATGCTGCGACAAGTGCCAGCGGGGGGGAGAGTCGTTTTTGTTGAGATTGTAGGTGGAAGGGGGTGGAGGTCAAAGTTGACTTGATCTTAGAATTGAAGGGTAAGTTCAGGGCGTTTAGTGGCGAAGGAGCGAAAAAAATTTTGCCTGTCGCCGACGTATTACCCCTTGCCGTGGGTGGAGCTGGGTGTGTCGGCTGGTCTCAGAATTAAATGCAATAGAAACAGCGATCATGATGGCGAGGGTGGTGAGGGGGGAGGGTCGCGAAATTTTTCATTTGTAGAGGGGGTCGTAAAAAATTTTTGGGGAAAAAACACGGTACGGCAAGCGGTTAGGACCGACCCTGGTTCGAAAACGTACAGAACGCCCTAGCTCATTCACGACGACACACTGGCGACGAAGTTGCTGAAAATACTATAGAACAATCTTTTTTTGTCTAAAATTTGTCGCAGCCTAGAAAGAGATTTGCGTCATTCATTCATTGTGAGGATGCGCCACGCATACCCTTTACATTTCGAAACGTACGTGTTTTAATGCAGCAAATTTGTACGTTTGCCAATTTTTGAATTGCGATTACGTCAACGATCTCCTAATATACACGCAGCGTTATTGTGTGGCTAGATTTGTACCGAGAAACATGAATATTATAGCTCAGCTTTATGTCATAGTTTAACATTGTAGTTTTTACTATATTTCAGTGCTATGAAGCAGTTTCACAGTTGTATACTACAGCTTTACAGCAGTATCTCGTAATGACTCGCAACAAACATGGATAACTATGCAGTATGAGTCAAAGCGTACAACTACTCTTCCATAAATGGGCTGCAATCGTAATCGCCCAGCTTATCAGTGAACATATGTACGGCAATAATCATCAGCAAATAGTAAACAAATTGCAAAAGCTCTGACAAAAAGATAGGAGCTTTAGAAGACGCTAAAGAGGTTTGAGCCATTTAAACTCAGTTCTTAGTCAAGGGTGTCGAACAAGAGGCCCGTCGCGCGGCGAAAGGACGAGTCGCAGCGCATACTAGCAGCGGTTAGGCGTCAGTTAAGTAGAGTGTACCATACTACGTCTCATATCGGACAGCACGCGCTGCGACTCGTCCTTTGCCGCGTCTGCGTCTCTTCCTTCGCCGCGCGACGGGCCTCTTGGGGGACACCCCTTGGTCAAAGCCAACAAAACCTACATCGGTGAGGAGCCACACGGCACCGCTCAATTCGGAAGTCCGGTCTTTTGAGCCACATAATGGGAGCTAGTTCGAATTTCAACCCAACTGAAGTAAAATATGTAGGTGGAGGAGAGAGGTTTCTTAGCATCGTGTTAGTGTATTTTCTTGTTGGTACCCCCCTCTCCCCAGGAGGCCCGTCGCGCGGCAAGAAGGCAGAGTCGCGGACGAGTCGCAGCGTGATGAGCGATGTAGGACGTACAATGGAACATTCTATTTAACTTGACGCGAAATCCCTACAGTACGCGCGGAACTCGTCCGCTGACTCGCCTTCTTGTCGCGCGACGGGCCTTCCTGGGGGGTACCCGTTCCTTTGAATTAAAAATAATAATATGAAAGGCACGCGTTTACATATGGCATAGATAGTAGATAAAATATCGTAACAGTAAAATTGCACAATAATATAATGGCATTCCGAGTTCGGCGACACTTCGGTCACCACATTTACTGAAGATAGCTTTCAATTTTCGCGCTTATGTAATATGTTCGGCTCTTGAATCCCATACGGAAACTGCTCTCTCCTGTACCAAATGCATTACGAAACAAAAATTGAATGACGTGCGCAGCCTCTGATGAAAAAGTGAGTCACAGCTCAAGTTCTGCATTCCGAAACACGCATTCTGAACTACAGACTTCAAAGCGCGCTTAGAATTAAGGAAAGCGCACGAATTATACATAGAAGTGAGCATTACGACTGCAGGCAGAATATGTATCGCGAACGAATCAAGTAAGTGGTTTGATCCACTCCTATTTCTGAACGCCATGAAGACGAAGTGACTTACGAGTATAAACTTCAATTCGAGCACTGCAGAGAAGCCGCCGTGTTAACCCACTGCGAATACAATTGGTGCTACAATATCACGCAGGGGTCAGATGTGTGGCGCATTCTTGGTCCGCTCCTTCAGGATGGACCCTTCATGCTCAGCTTCTGGCTTGTATTTCGCTCTTTCAGCCCTTTTCAACTACACCGAAACAATTGCTAACAATGGCGATGGATGCGATGACACAAGCAATTATTCCGAAAACGAAACTTTGCCGAGCCTCAGTTTTGAGGAGCAATGTCTGAGTTGGACCAAATAAGCAATAAACCTCAATCGCGGTAGCGGGTAACACTATTGCAGCCTTCGAATCCCGGAATCTTTTCCACATGTGCTGACTCGAAGAAGTTTAATGAATAAATGTTATAAAACACAAAGAGGCACCAAAATTTATTTCAAAAGAGTCCCAAAAGTTCACAAATTATTCGAAAAACTCCAAAATTCCAAAAAACGGAAAAGTTTCAAAAAGAACTCCTTTGAAATCTTCTGCTATATTTCGGTGTTTAACACCTTCTTCAGGCATGTGTATGCCTCAGCCAAGGATTTAGCTGCCCTTACGGGAGCCGCGCCGTTGGAGTGGAATTGGAAATTTAAATTT
>MU874203.1:0-11624 GCA_036418205.1 Ostertagia ostertagi
CAGAGCCCCTCCTCTCCTCCAAGGCTTAGTCCTAAGGCTCACACCTTACTGCTTTTGGAGCCGAGCCAGGCGCCGTTCTCTGGTCGTCTGTGCTCTAGGCCTTTCGCAGCAGAGAACACAGGGGAGAGTTCAAGTAGTCACGTAATCCATGGGCCAAACTGACCAGTCCAATGAGCAGGTACCAGCCATGTAGGAAACTATGGGATAGTGTACGCTTGAAGCATACAAATCTCATTATGGTGGCTAGAGAGATCGCTTACGCAACATTTAAAACTGGCCAAATAAGTATTTTAGGATTGCGAAATAAATCGATAACTAAATAAGTATCAAGTAATGCGGAAAAATAATTATAATACAGAGCGTAAGTACAATTAAATCGATACTTGAGAATGTCACATATTATATTAAATATCATATATTTGAAATGAAAAGATACCAAGTGAGACATAGGCCAAGAGAATGACACGAGAAAATGAACACGAGCCCCGATCGGACATTCTCCGAAAGGCAGCTGATCCGACAGATTTCACCATCGGCCTTGCCCTAATCCGATCGATTGGTGCAAAAAATGAGGGGAGAAAGGAAAGAAATATGAAAAAATGAACGAGGAATCAGATCCAGACATTCACGTGGCCTGACGAGGGCGTTTCCTGTGACCACAGCGATAACAGAGCAATTTAGCCCACATTACCTATGAAAAGGGATCACAAACCAACGGCCAAGGACAACAATGACTTTTTGACCGCTCAACAATACAAATACTGCGGAGGACCACCCAGTGGTCGTACAGGAATCGATGGCGAGTGGATCGATCACGGGGACGACGACGACGACGACGACGAGCACCGACAGGGGGATCGTGACGTGAAGTGCGAGTTCGTCGCCGGCGCTCGTGATCGCCGCCGCCGTCGCGGTTACCATGGAATCCAGTTTTCCCATGTTTCCCACAAGCCCACCGTCGGGTGACTATTACTAGTAGATCGACGTCAGCGTAGTAGCTTCTAGAAGGCAACGTGACATCAATCGTTGAGGCTTCTGGAGTACGGTCGTCAACCACCCATAGAGCGGCCTCCATCATGTGGGGTCTTACTTTGGGCCTTTGGTGTATGTCAAGTGGCGCGGCCACATTGCCATTGGGGCGCATGGGCTGTAATTGCCAGCTAGGCGCCGCCTATATTTTGGCCCGGATAACTCGTCCGGCTCATCCAACGCCGCGACCTTCTAATTGATCGGCCCAGCCAACGTCGCGACCTCCTGATTGATCGGCCTACATTGGAGCGCGTCAGTGGAGACGCCGAATTGCGGACATTGCCTCAACCGTCCTTTCACCCCTTTCCCGTCTACTCCATTCCGACCTTTCACCCTTTCCCTTCTACTCCATTCATTCCTCATTCTCTAGGAAGCTTCACATTCTTCTCAGAGCTTCAATTTGCTGCTAGCTACTAGGAGTGACTGTATCACAATCTTTTTGGAATTGTGATACTTTCTACTTCAGTGAAGCTTGCACATAACTGGAGTTAAAATAATGGAACGTCGTGCTTCCCTGTATTAACGGTTGTTCGTTGCATTGTTGATCGTCTCTCTTTAGGTTTATGCTACATCAGACAAGTGACCTGATTTGGAGGGGGGGGGGGAGAGAGAGGCATCGCCCGAAGTGTTCAGAACCACGACAAACATTCATTTTCATTTCGGTTATTTACTTGAACCAACGTTCTGCACAACCAACTGAAGCAACTGTCGCATCTGTTCTTATAAGGTGGGGCGTTTCGGTGCATGAACCACTCTAGTCCTACTTTGCTCAAACGGTCTTCAAGAGTTTTGAACTGCTAGTGTCTTTTTTTTCGTACGCCATTTTCTGAACATTGTTTATTGTCTATCAAACCAGAATTGACTTTGACAGACAACTTTGTACGAAGCGAATTCCTCGCCTGTGCACCACAATGCCGTTACCTTGTTGGAAAAGAACCCAAACGTCTTTCGATAGTGGGCTTTTTCACTAACGAATAGCACACCATCGTTGTTTGGTCGCAGACTGGCTTGCATGTGATGTGAAATGAAACAGAAATTTGATTGATAATGATTTGATTTGATTTATTACACGATTGGCTCGTGTGGACTTGCAACAGTATACAAACCAAAGAGAAATATATGGAACCATCCGAAGAACTAACTAAGTGATATAAGGCGAAAAAAAAGAAAAAAAATTAAAAATATGAACGTAATAACAAGGAATAAGCTAGAAGAGCAAAAAGGAAAGAAACAACAGAACAAGGGAGGCATAGGAACTAGAAGTAGGAAACTACGCCAAGTGTTGGGCCAATAGTTTTCTGAAGTGTGCGAGTGATTTGGGCATTTGTCCCCGCTTAATTATCCTATTGAATGAAGACTACTGTCACGAAAACCGAAGAATTCGTGAGCCAGGAGGATGCAGCCAATCTAGGGGTTGGGGGAAGTGAGGGCAGTCACTTAACATGCGTGAAAACTTGGGCATGCCTACCCCACTTGTATAGAGCCGAAGTTTCCCATCGAAGCTGGGCCAGTTTCCTACTTGAAGATAATAGCGAGGCAAGAAACCCAACGTTCTGCACTAGTATCCAAACGGCAAAAGTAGAATGAACTCCCGAACAAATCCACAAAAATGGGCAGTAACTTCATTATATCTTAATTAACAGACTTTTCGATTAAAAAGGAAGTAGTTAAATATTCGCCAGTAAAAGCTGTTGAAAGCTTTCGCAATTGAGTGGCTAAAGGCAAGCCATCCTATGGATAAAACTCCGAAGGTTAATCAAATAACGGGAAGCACGACGTTCCATTATTTTAACTCCAGTTATGTGCAAGCTTCACTGAAGTAGAAAGTATCACAATTCCAAAAAGATTGTGATACAGTCACTCCTAGTAGCTAGCAGCAAATTGAAGCTCTGAGAAGAATGTGAAGCTTCCTAGAGAATGAGGAATGAATGGAGTAGAAGGGAAAGGGTGAAAGGTCGGAATGGAGTAGACGGGAAAGGGGTGAAAGGACGGTTGAGGCAATGTCCGCAATTCGGCGTCTCCACTGACGCGCTCCAATGTAGGCCGATCAATCAGGAGGTCGCGACGTTGGCTGGGCCGATCAATTAGAAGGTCGCGGCGTTGGATGAGCCGGACGAGTTATCCGGCCAAAATATAGGCGGCGCCTAGCTGGCAATTACAGCCCATGCGCCCCAATGGCAATGTGGCCGCGCCACTTGACCGCCTCCCCTCTAGACTTTTGTGCCTTTTCGGAATGGAATCCATTGGGCCATTGGCTCCATTTTAGAATAACTAAACGGAAGAATCTTTCTAGAATTGAAATTGCTACGAGTTGCCACTTATCAAAAAACTCCCTAAGATTTGCCATTTAGGGCTTCCTAAATAGCCCCCCCCCGCGAATACATGAGTGTTTGGGAAAGGGGGAAAGGGTGGATGGAATGGGAGTGGATACAAGAAGGAGTAGTGGTACAGTGGTGAGGGGACCTCTGCACTGGGTCAGGGAGAAAGATGGACCACGAATATAGCCTAGCGCGATCCTTGGCCCTGCTCTGGCACTTTGACTGGAATCTATGAGGAGAAGGACGGCGACAGAGACCAGAGACCTACCCGGAACTGTGTCACTCAGCCGAGATCAATTAACTGGGTCGGTCGTCATGGGCTGAGTGTCCTGGCACGAAGCCAAAAATCCTAAACAGTTTGAGCTTAATGATGAACAACTCTAACGTGAAGCAAGCAACAACAACAATAACAACAACAATAATGAGATGCAAAATCGATCAATAGGAGTTCGCTGTGAACTGTTTCCCAGTTGTAAAGGTGATTGGGTATTTCAAAAGAACTCGTCCCGCCACGTGCCCTTTCGGGGACTAGAAAGTACATTGGAATCCCCTCATAATCCTATTGTCCATTCAAAAGCGATCCCCTTTCAATTTCCCATTTGGGAGAAAAGGGAATAACGGCAAAGTCCGGGATTTCTGAACAAAATGAAGCTGTTGCGCGAGAAATATGGAGTGGAACGCAAGTGCAGAGCATGTACCCACTTAGGGCCACGACCTAACAAGGCTAAGAATAAGGCGCTAAGACTCAAGGATTCACCTCTTGACTTGACCCCGCCTCGTATTCAGTGCTATTTCGCTCCACCGCTACTTAGAAGGGGTCTAATTTCGCCCTTAGGGCGATTTCTTTCCATTTCTTCATAACTGACGTTACACTTCACTTCTCCACTGGAGCTGACAAGAGCAGTAGCACATCAATTCGATCCCGTACATTGCCTTCAATTACAAAAATTTGAGTAATTCCTGCGAAATTTCTTTTTCAAAACCAAAAAGGGCTGTTTAAATTCCATAACAAGTTTTTTTCTTTGAAATTCGCCGTTTCAGCGCATTAATAAATAAGCAGTTGGAGAGTTTGTGTATTACAAGCTCATTTAGTTCCGCACGCAACTGCGCGCATTATGGTGGAATTCAGTGAGGACTTGACAACCTGCAGAATATTAGGTTACATGAGTGAGAAACCATCAGCAAAATGTTTCGGAAGATGCGCCGAATGTCGAAAATTGTCCAGTTTTGCTCAAAGGCAAGATTCAGGATTAAATTATGAGGTAATCCACTCAAATGTGAAGGTAGGGGTAGGAAGTGGACCGCCAGTGGAGAAAAAAGAAAAAAAAATCGTGAAATGCACAGGAAATACGAGCCTTTTTGCTCTACGCTGCGGAGAAGTTCAAAAGGCCGGCAGGGAGATGAGAGATAATGTGAGCGCGGAGAGCGCTAGAGAAGTACGAGTAGAGAGAGCATAGCAGATCAAGTTAGCGACGCAGACAAGATATCGAGCGGTGGGCGGAGCGTGTCGCAACAGGTGGAGCGTGTCAAAGTTCTTAGCGCCTAGCGTCTAAGTAACGCTTTTCGAAGTAGGGAAGTGACGCGACCTCTACACTTGCGTACCTAGCGCTTCTAGCCACCGTAAAGGCTCATTAAGTGGGTCTGAGCCCGAACTTTGCCTTTAAGATTATCCTAGTGCGCGCAGTAGCATGCGGAATGAAAATGGTACTTATCATGACTTCGTAAACATTTAGCATTGATATCGAGCTCGGATGATTTAGCGGTTTATAGAATTTCCACTGTGAGTATCGGTGTGGAAGTGAAATATGTATGACCAATCAATCAGCATCTAACCTAGCTCCGATGGAAATTTGCAATTGGCCCAAGTCCAGATTACTGAGTGTCTAACTTCCATTGCTTCTTTTGGTGGAAGGATAGGAATGGAGCATATTCACGTGCTAAGAAGTTTTCGCTCATTCCCTTTATCGTATCACCCACTATCAACACCTCGCCACCTTCATTGCTTGCCAGTGATAATTATAATTGACTTGGACACATTTCCATCGAGACGCCTTTTGCTATTCCTTGTCATTTGTTATAAATTTATAACGCTCACCATCAGTGTCCCCGTCTGACCCCATGTCACATTAAGCGAGTTGGTTTTAGCAGAACCTTTTTTACAGTTACTCTTGTTGATCGCTAGCATTTTTAAAGGAAATATTAGGCGCAAAACCAGACGGGGTGGTATGCTCGATTTGGGTGTACGGTAGGCGCCCTTAGGTGCTAACTTAGTTGAGGAGGCGGTGCGGCGCTCTGTTTGCCTGCACCTTTGGGGCTTAGTGCTGAGGATCGTTAGTGTGCGCCGTGTGGCAGTTTCATTATACCATGGCATTGCAGACGAAGGCATGGAGGCGCAGATGAACGGATGCGTGCAGTTCTGCTCCTCAGGTCAGGTCACCTCAGAATGAGACACTTCTGGTTTGCTCGTAATGAGTCTAGGACTAAGTTCAAGCCTAACCATAGAACTAACCACGAACCAGTGTGTAATCCAAGCCTCAACCTAACCTTAAGCTTCAATCATGGCGCAGCTCTGGTGACCTGAGGAGGAGAACTGAACGTCTCCCCACCGGATGAACAAAGCACGAACAGCTTTGTGCCCCCCCCCCCTCAACCAAGTGAGCATCGCCCGATGATGTCACGGAATGTCATGAGAAACGAAGAGGGTGTTGCAATCCTCATTCTATCGGAGTCAACTCTTCCTTCCAGGTTTAGTCCTGAGGTCTGAAAGAGAAGAGATAAGCCGAACGTGCAGAAAAAAGGAAGGGATATGTCCATAGGAATCATTGTATCATACCCCCGACTAGTTTTGCACCAAATATTATTTTCCTATCAGCCATTTGACAAGTTCCTTTTCGGACTATACATAATCCTCTTAAACATGGTTATGGTAAATATTTTCCGAGGTCCAACGCTTTTAAAGAGGCTACGGTCACTTTCAAGTGCAGTCAGCAGGAGCCTGGGAGGCCACACGTCAATGAATCAGAGAAAAAATAAATAGGAGGATAGGGGATAAGGTAGGAAGAAAAAACTGGGTCGTATATGGCGAGAAACGATTCCAGTCGATTGCAAGTGAGAGGGGGTGTGGTCGAGGTCACGAAACGAAGAGATCGCCGAGACATCACCGGAAATGCACGGAACTATGCAAGAAGAGCAAATTCTAGTTTTCAATGAAATCACAGCGTTTGATCGATTTGAAATGATTCCAGTCATAGTGCGGCTTGCCGGAAATGACCTTATTACTATAAATAATTAAATTGAAACAACAATGCGCTATTTCTTGAAGTGCGTTTGCGCAATCCCTAACTGTGGCAGAAGTAAGCCCAAGTCAACGAGTTTTCCCACTGGTGAACAGCCAGGTGTTTCTAAAGGCACATTGTACGATAAATTAGTTGTCTATTGGGGGTGAAAGTAGAGCTGCTAGAAAGTGCAGCAGTGATGAAGAGACGAAGGGAGATGGCCCAAAACCCGCAGAACGGGCCCGTTTTTCCTCGCTGATTTGCGCGTTGGGCGAGTATCATCGGTGCTGACGTCACTATTGTGAACGCCCTGCTCTGGTCTCTGCTGAGACGGCGAGAGTACGACGACGAGGTAAGCCGCTGGAGTAGCAAGTCAGAGTGAGGCAGAGGCAAGAAGGCGCCTGGGGGGATGAGCAGGGCCTGTTAGGTCGCCCATCAAGCCAACACCAAGGGGACACCTGTAAAATGGGCAAAAGGGCAAAGCAGATGAAACCATCGGATCGCTCGGTCTCTTGGTTGTGGATGAGTTAAAAGCCTATGCACCGTGTATCAGCATCCCAATGCAGTTTTTGTTCCGTTCCGGGAGACTCTAGTTGACAGCAAGCCCTAGTTTACAAACTCCTGTCAGAAGATGAAAACGAAGGCAAAGATTTCCCATGTTCTCATCAACTGACACACCTACATGCGCATTAAGACACATACCCAGACAGTGAACGATACTCACACGCAAGCTCCGCCCACCCACCGGACTCCGCCCACCCACAAATGCTCATGGTAATCTCGACTTCCACCTTCTCGAGTCAGGACTGGTAGGGCATACGTATGGAAATACTTAAAAGGATATCAAAGAGAATTAGATGACGACTCCACATTGGCCCAGAACGCTTCCAGATACCTCTACAATCCTGCACTTTAGCCTGGTACGCCTAAAAACCTGACTAAAAGGCATATTCCACCATAATCTCGAGGATTGGGTTAGATTCTTAAAGGAGGAATTCACGATAAGAACGAAGGTCAAAGAAGGGGAAAATTGCATAGTTGGGAGACAGGCGGACCTCTGAGGGTGCTGACCGACGCGCAATTGGCAGCGAAAGATTTGACCTCGGCGATCTAGCATGGCTCACTCTTGGCGCGGTTGGCGGGGTACGCCCACCGACATCAGAGAGCGTAGTGTTGAAGAGGGCACAGCGATGAGAGTCGCATCAATGCGCAAATCAACGGGCAAGGAAGGGGTCCCATTTCTCGGGTTTGGGCCGTTTCAAATGGTTTCTTCTTCATCCCTGCTCCACTGACCACCTCTACCTTATTTCCAATTAGCTAACTTTTCGATTAGGTAAAATTACAGTAGACAGAAAATGTGTGCTGAATCCACTTCCCCTGGCAGTTTTGAAACCTTTACTATCATATCTGAGCCTTACCGTTCCCATATTGCCATCGCGGAGAGCGCCTTCAATCAGTCAACTGATCGCTTTCTTATTTTGTCCTTTTTTATACTCTCCTCTACTGCCCAGGAAAGGTGAAGTGACCATGGTGGCAGGATTTGTTCGGACTAGATGGGAGCTAGCGCCAAACAATGAAATGGAAGGTAAAATGGGGCGAAATGGCTGCCTACTTCTCAACGTCCCAAAATTCGTCGCATTCTCCAGAAGGCCTATGACATCACCTGTATCACCTGTCGTCCCGTTGATCGTCGATTTGCTCGAGCGGGCGCCAGCAACGTCTCCATTCGTCCCTGTCGCGTGCTAGAGTGGTCCAGTGGATCCTCGCTCGAGGGACACGAAGCCGTTCATTCCTTTCGTTCAGAGCTTTGAAAGCTCTGAAAGCTCATGACATAGTATCCGATTTATTCCTTGAAATACACGGGATTCGATCTGGGATCTGGGGATCACGAAGTTGTGTAGTAACTGCATCACTTGCCACTGTCCTACCTCCACCTGATCGGAAGGTATTAGGTTGGAAAGAAAATAGCGCAACACTTTTTCAAATTTTTGATTTTAATTTCATTTTTGTTTACATACCATGAGTGTCCACCACTTGTCTTCAACGCTCAGAAAATTTCTTGATGCTCCTTTGCCAAAACCCAGCGGAGTGCGGGTCGAGAAAGGAGGCGACCTCACTTTCGAGTTGGAGTTGATCGTCTAATTATTTCGTCATCAAGATGATGATTTAAGGTCCAGGATAGGTGGCAGTCATTTATAGCTCGACCAGGGGAATACGCTAAGAGAGGTAAGAAATCTTGCCGCAGCTCCAGAATTTCTTACCGGGCTCATTTCGGATCATGGTGATTCGCAATGTCATGAAAGAAATGAATATTGTCGCGGTACGAGGGCTTGACGAGCTGCCTCGGCCAGCTTCTGGAGTTCCGCAGCCTAGACCTCTACCTACACAATGGTGCCCATAACGAAGAATTTGTAGTGGAGCTTCTGTAAGCCCTATCCTGTAATGGAGTGTGCGGGACTGCTGGCTCCTTATAAAAATATCAAAAGATCGAAAGCGCTGGTAAAGGTGAAACACGCTGTAGCGGTGAACGGCATGCCTATTGAAGCTATTGCAGATAGTGTCGGTCGTTGACACGAATCCATAGTTTGTAGACATTTGTACTAGACAGTGACTCGGAGTACGGATTTACTAGTGGTCGAGGTTTTTTGAATTTTCTTGGATAACTACTGACTGCAGACACTTATATCCACCTCGTAGGATTAAAAGCCCCGAGGATGCTCTACCACTTGTTGGTCATGACAATGTTACCAATATTTTCAGAGAAAAAAGAGAAGTTTGAAAGGCTGTTATGTTATTTATGTTATGTTTATTACGTTGCTAAGGCATACGTAGTAAAAGAACAAACAATACCATACAACAACGTTAGTGGCCGAACGAAAACGAGTACAAACAAACGACTCTATGAAATTGTACAATATAAAGCCAGGAATTTAAAACACCGAAACAGCTACGAGCGAGAAAAAATAAAGCTTCGCACAAGCATGAAACATGAAATAGAAGCGGTTTACCTCAAGGAACTATGAAATTTCATATTCAGATAGAATTGCAGCCATCTTACGCTTGAATCCATCCAGGGAGCCAGGAATGACCATATTCTTTGTTACCTTTTTGTAAAGACTGGCAGCCCTGTACGTGAAACTAGTGGCCCTTATGTTGGTTCTAGGCCCAGGTAAAACTATTTTTGTATATCCCCCCTCTGGTACAAGAATGCGCCATCTTATAAACATCAAAAGAACCGAACTGGTTCCGATGATAGAGAAGTTTGTAAACCATGCATACATCAAATACCTGCGCCGTGACTCAAGTGTAAAGAGTCCCAAGTATTTATTGCGAATAGACGCTTTCGGAATCCTGGAATACAAGAAACACCTACACCGGAAAAGGATTTTACGAGTGAAATTATTTTGTACCTTCTCAATTGCCTCAACGTCCTTTCTCTTGGTGGGGTAAAACACTGCAGAACCTGCCTCCACCAACGGACGAACATAAGTTTTATAAGCCTTCAGAAGGATAGATTTATTCGTGGATGAAAGTCCCTTAAAGATATGCGACGTACGCAAGAGAGCTAGATTGCAACGCGTTCGAATGTGCTTAGAGAAGTCAAGAGTCTTGCTGTAATGGAACCCCAGATCTCTTACATAGTTGACGGGAGAGATAGTAACCCCATCAACAATATAAGGATTGAGGAAAACTCAGGGCTCTTTCCAATCGTCATACACATCGTTTTGTGTGGAGGCTAAGGGTAGTTGCCACCGCTTTGCCCAATCACTGTTGCAGAACTTTCTTTCCAACCTAATATAATTGAACGAAAAAAGGAAAACAGAAGAAGATATATCAACTGTCTCATCTATATACATTACGATCCATTAATAGGTAGAAGATAATAAAAGTGAGGTAATTAATCGAACATATAAATAACATGAGAACTCGGCAGCGTCTTGTAAAGTTTCAGAAGGGAAAGGAACGAAATGGAATAGAATTTTCATCTTTCGCCAAGAAGCTGATTCTTATCCAATACAAAGATGGGATCTTCGGGAAACTGGTATTTCCATATGTGACTGGAGTGGAAGAGACGCTTACCACAGCTGAATAAACGAGTGGGCGAGGATGAGGACGGCCTATGAAGTTTCTTTCTCTTTCTCTTTCCTGCATATCATATCCTGCTGCATAGAAGTTTTAGGTACCTCAACAAAAGTGCACTTTTCGACGTGTTTCTCAAACTCCCGCACATTTCTTTACGTTACCGCAAGCTAAACGCCTCCCATCTCTGCTTCCGAAAACCAGATGCGCGTCAAGTGCAGACCACACACCACAAGTGACGACAGCCTCCAAGTAAATCTGGTTAGTAGTGGTTCATAGTGATAGCTGATTTTGGTAAATGATAGTTGTAATTAGTGACAACTGATAGAAAAACATTTCATTTTCAAAAACATTCACATTTTTGTGGAGGCCGTCGTCAGTTGTGGCGTGTGGTCTGCACTCGACACGCAGCTGGTTTTCAGAAGCGGAGGGTACATTCCGCGATTGAATAGGCATCCACATTTTCATTATCGATCGCAGTAAGCCAACAAATTTTATCTGGGGTTGTTGCTTTGAAAGCAAGCGATCATGTTTAATTCTGTGCTAATGAAAAGGAAAGATGCGTGGGTGGATGGATAGGATACCTACCCAATGAGACGACAGAAGGGGTTTCGGGGGTACTGGAGAGCACCTTTCCAGTGCCTTACCAACGGCGTGGTAAGGCACTGGAAAGGTGCGCTTCAACTCCCGGAACTCTTGCGAACCCACCATTTCGGGTGTGGAAAAGCTTGCAACTACTGCGTGGTTGACCTGTAAACGTTATCGTTCTCGCTCGACCTTCATTTCCATCGCGCCTTTGACATTGAGAGATCTCAGGGCAGTCGCATCTCAGCTTTCATCTCAACTCTTTCTGTCAATGACGTGTGTTGTCAGCAAATTCCATAGAAACAACCATCTTGGTGGTGGTGACAATTGGGGGGAG
>MU874205.1:0-12290 GCA_036418205.1 Ostertagia ostertagi
AATTTGGCATGAAGAAAACTGAGATTGAACCAGACTCGGCCAGAAATTATGGGAAAACCCAATACTTGAACGACATCGCATGGATGGCTGCCTTGTTAAGCTTTTCCGGCCGGCAGAACGAGCTCAGTGGATGGGAACTATGCTGGCCCGTAAGGACCAATGGATACCAACACCAAACCGATAGGAGCTCTAGGGTCAACCGTTGCACGTGTCGAAATTCAAAATTTTGACGGCGAACCCCCTCTCTCCATCACCACGATTTGTTGATTTGTTCTCCTACTGTTGTATTTTTGAACCTTAGGGACGTGGCACAATCCATAAATGTACTTTACTCCAAAATGTACGGAAGCAGGAGGCGGGGGAAGAAATGTAGTTGAATGAAATCAAATTCTGAAATATATCTGAATTCCGTAAATTCTTTCCTTACAAACTTTGTAATCTCATGCCTTTCAGAATCGCCAAATGCAACATCCCCCTTTAATAATCTTAATAGTCGCCTACTCAACAAGTCGTAACTCTGCCCCGGATCTACGTATAAACATGGCTTTAGGGGTATTTGGAGAACTAGCGATAACATAAGGTCCATATTTGCAACTCATGGCCGAGGCAACACAGTGACTCGAAAACCTCGTCGCATCTTTGTGAAAGCGAATCCCGTCCGAGAAAGAAGCCCTTGTTCCTTTCTGCTTCTCCAAGGACGAGTACTTGATATCAGGAAATGTTTGAACAAATAAAAACAGCCATTCAAGTATTTGTAAACCTGTACCCAGCAATCTACAATCTACCTGTATATGCTATATACAGAAAAGTGCTTTCTCGGAAAGTGGTAAAAGTTAGTAAAGACGATTGGATATAACCAACCTCAAATTGCGTACACGAATTACGTGAATTTTGACTGTATTATAGAGTGGATAATTGTATTTTTATGAGACATTTAACAAAATGTTACAATACAAACAATATGGCCAATCACCTTTACACAAATGTAGAAAGGTAAACAAAAACCTTCTTTAGGGTGGGCACAGACTCTAACAGGGTTACAGGAGCGGTCTCGAACTCCTTCAAACTTATTAGATACAATCTGGCTAGCACAAGAACACCATTGAGAGGAACCGCCCAACGTTCCAAGAGGATGGACTGCTCGCACATAAAGCGGAGTGTGCGAAATTGGTGCAGGAGAGCTTCCCAGAATTCCTGACCTTTAACGAATGGCAATCCAGAGCCTCCTCTTTTGACTCAATGGATTATCCTGCGTGGAGTTTGCCGAAGCCGATGACCTGCTCAAACCATAAGCGTTATTATTGAAACACTAGGGGGTTAAAACAAATCATGGGACAAGCTCGGTACCACCTATCTTCTCGACAATTACAATGCCTTCTAAGGGAGTTCGCTCATGTAACAACTCAGACAGCGGTCTCCGAGTACTTTCCTAATATATTACTGTTGTCCACTTAAGACTTTCTAGCCGCATTGGAACTCCATGATACTTTTTGTTGTTACCAAAATCTTTGCCCACTCCGTATGAATGTTCAAAATGGGCCTACTATAGGCAGAATTACGTTGGAAGGACGGGTACCCGGCAGGGGCCCGTTGCGCGGCGAGGCGGTGACGCGGACAGGCCGGGTGTCGGAAGAGAGCGCAGCGCGTGCTGTGCGATATGAGACGTAGTATGGTACACTCTATTTAACCTGACGCCTAACCGCTACAGTATGCGCTGCGACTCGTCCTTTGCCGCGTCTGCGTCTCTTCCTTCGCCGCGCGACGGGCCTCTTGGGGAGCCTCTGGGGGGGGGGGAGGGAGGGGAGAGGGGGGACACCCGGACGGGCCAACTAATTTGCGAGTAGTTAAGAATGTGTACGTCCCACATCGTACAGCACGCACTTCATTCATCCGCTGACCCGTCTGCGTCTCCGCATTCTCGCTGCGCGACGTGCCTCTTGCCGAGTACCCTGGAAGGACAACCTTAGAAATCAAGGTGAAGGTGGTTATGATGCATGGGTAAAGAAAAAACATGAGAAACAACGTAAAACTCGAGAACCCGAAAACTCTTTTGCCCGTTGATTTGCGTATTAGGCGTTTCTCGTTGGTGCAGTCCTCAACAACGCTAACGCTCTTTCCCTCTTTGCTAGGGATCTAGAGCCAAGCGACGTGGTGGGTGGACAGCGGCTGGCGGCGCGTTGACGGCCAAGCTAGACCGCCGGGATATCCTTCGCTGCGAACTGCGAGTCAGCCCGCACCCTTTGGAGCCCGCCTGTCTTTTCACTAGTTAAGTTCCTCCTTCATCATTCTCCACCCTTATCGTGGAACCATCCTTTTAGCACATCTGCACTGCTCCAAGGTCACACCTACACCACACAATCTGGGGGTACACATAATCGCTTCTTGCTGTGATGGGTGAACACTGGAGATCATAGGTCATACGGTACTAAAGTTTGACATGAAATATTGAGTTTCTCTTCCGAATGACTCGTTTGACGTGAAATCGACTCTTTTTTGCAGTGTAATTTCTAATATGAGGTTTTTATGCGTAAAACATATTCAATAATAAGTTGTGTGGAGCAGTTCTCTCCAAGACTGTGCCTTTGGGGTTTCTTTTTCGTATGGTATCTCGCCCGGCCCGCCCATTGTTCCTTCGCTACAGCTCCCTTAACGTTCACACCCACCTCCGAATTCTGGCTTCAGTAGGATAGCCTCGTTTGGGGTCACTTCAGCTGTTTGAACGCAAATGGCCAAATTCCATTTGCACCGTCATAAATAACAACATGACTCCACCCCCCCCCCCCCCCGCCCCACACCAGGCCATTCCGAAGTGCGCTCCTAAGAAGTAACCCAGCCGTGCTTTGAAATACAGCTTAGCAAATCATAAGAGGCTACTCGTAGAAAGCAACTTCAGTCGTACACAGTGGAGATCAAAGAGATGTCGTCATAGATGTGACAAAGACGATGACGTTCTCGGCACTAACAGTCACGAAGCACACGTTTCGGCTTGTCATGGTCTTCAGTGGAATCACATCCGCTGTTGCTCTAGTGTAAACCAGCGCATTTACTGACCACAGCCGATCTCGATAACTGAAAAATCGTTTATGAATCAAGAGGTGATCATTTCTAGTCATGTGCCATCACTACATTTCACACGATGTTGCTCCACGTTTCATTTTAATTTCCTTATGAAATCTGAAGCTACAAAAAGTTCTATGAGCGTGTATGCTGTATATGGGCAAAAATTACGGTGAAAAGAGAGCGCCGCTCGGGTTTTGGTTTTATTACAATCACCAGGATTTTGATGGAATTTTACGTACATATGTACATAACCCAAAAAGAGCAATCCTTTAACTTCTCGAATAACAATCACTCCTATGCTCTGAGGAGCTGCTTGATTGTGTTAGCAAGACGACCAGAGTCTCCACGAAACTTTGGGGACAACCTCACAAAGTTCATTAGACTATCTGCTAGCATCAATAGATCCGGACGTGAAAGGAGTTATTCGAGATTCTAGGAGCGATACCTCGAAGATACTGCGAAAAAGCGCGCTGGGATCCAGCCCGTCAACTTCACTGTATTTCTCACCGAAACTGCTAGTGCACCTAATTGCTACGTATTGTTAGCACACGCCTCGAGAGGAGCGCTTATAAGTTGTCCACCAGGAGGGGTCATTTGGTCAACCCGGCCATTTGAAATGAGATGTATTATACGCGCCTTGGGACGCTGAGCTCAAATATGTGTTCCTTATCTGCTGAACTCTTCTCTGAAAGGAATTATGAAGCAGAAAAGCGCAGGGGCTGGTCGAGGCTCACGAAAAAGAGGTCAGGGGATCAACTCCCTGGCGAGTTTGTTCTTTTGCCGTTTGCAGTAAGATAGCTAGGAAGACTCCTAACATCGCTAGTCCAACATGCTTGCGTATAGTTAACAGTACAAAGAATTTAAGGGCAATTAATAACGAACTTGGGCGGCATCGCTCCTCACTACTTTGGGCGCTTGTAGCGCAGGCGCCAGGCATTTTTGCTTCGAACAAGTATGATATTCGTAATCAGGGAGCCAGACTCTCCCTTTAAGCAAACTTCTAGCGAATTCTGAAATTTTGACCTAACCTCGAAAATTTGGGCAGTCACTTACTCACCGATCCACCAATCCATTACAAAAGGCTGGCACTTGGGTAGAATAAACCTTTCCAACACTTTCATAATAGACAAAAATTGTGTCTGGCTTGCCCGTCTGCATCATCCAAAGATCTGCAAAGCGTTATTAATACAACATCTTATCTCCCCTTCCCCCGTCGACCATGAATGGTCAACCCAAAAAAGTTGAGTTTGAGTAGTGGAAAATCCCATCACTGCTCCTCTTTTTCTCAATTGATTCTTGCGAGAAACTCGTTTTTTGGCTTAGTTTATCATCTAAATACGAATATCAAACCCATTTGCCACGGACAAGCATAGCATCTGCACTGCGGGCACCATGGCGACTCACAGACAAGTAGTGCTTAAGTTTAAGAGGGTCTGCTTGCAAACTCTTCGTAGATGTAGCGTCGGGCGACCATTGATAAAATAACAGATTCAAAAAGGCTTTTCAGCCATGTTGGAAAAAAGCAAAACAACAAACCCCGTAAGGGGACCGAACCCCGATCACTTGAATGAGAAGCAAGACCGCTACACAACTGCGCTACCTAGGCTCACTCACCAGTGCCTCGGTTCTCCTTTCGATACTTTTGTAGTGCGGCTAACATGTGATTGCAGGCAAACACTGAAAATCAAGGGCGGCAACAAAAACCCTCCGTAACTCCTTTCAGAGAAGAGTTCAGCAGATAGTGAAAGCAGATTTGAGTTCAGCGTCTCATGCTGCGTACAGAAATGTGCACCTCATTTCATTTGGCCGGGTTGGCCTAATGACCTTTCCTGGTAAGTTCAGATCAATGCGAGTAAATTGAAAGGAAGTCAAGAGTTTAAGTCGGACAAGATGCGACGTTGTCTCGATTCCGTCATGGGTTTCATTTGCCCGAATTTTTCACTGATGAGAAGTATTCTACCGTCAACCGTACCAGTACTATTGACGAGCCAAGTTCAGTCATTCAATGAGGGTTTCCCAGAAATGGAAACACGGCCTAAAGGCTCCTCGCAATTCTGATGTTTAGATATGCAGCAGAACTGGGAATTATCACGAATTCTCTCATACTCAGTTGATGACTCAGGTCAAGATGACTTTCAACAGGAAACACAGGTTATGAGAGCAAGATTGAGCGCCCAACCACAAGGTTAAGTTTGCCCAAAAACTATTGCCAACAGACGATTGAGGAACTTATCATATTAAAGAAGTGGCAACATAGTCTTCCCAACTCAAGAACTGTAAAGTACTCCGTAAAAGAGTGTGCCGAAGACAAATCACTGCTTCAAGCATAATCGGAACATCGGTTACTTAAACAAGTGCTTTAGAGAGCCTTGGGCTTACTCACAACACTCGCAGAGAGATGACAAAACAGGGAGATGACTGTTGTAATTGCTTCTGTCCAAGCTTCCGAGATTGGTATACGATTTATCCGGCTAACGTTTCGGCGCACTCGCCTTCTTCGGAGCCTGCAAGTCGAAGCATCTTTTTCGGGCCTGTCTCCGAAAAGCGGATCTCCAGGCTATTGTAAGAGTGGTTGAGATCCCTCCTCCAAACCTTAAGAGACAGTTGGTCCGGAATCGCCTTTATGACCGACTCTGTCTAACCCCGTCCTGTGTCATTTGTCCTTTCGGAAAAGAAGGCGATTGCATGGCGTCAGGAGTCGTTTACCTGATAACGTGTCAACTATGTGGAGAAGAGTATGTAGGAGAAACAGGCAGACCCTCTGCATAAGGATCAAAGAACATCTAGACGGGCTCAAGAAGTCCAGAATTTCAACCCCTCTAGGTGACCACAAGATGCAGTATCATAAGGATAGCAACATGGTGGTGAAGGTTACGATCTTGGCATACGAACAGGAAATATCTGCCCGCAGAACCCTTGAAGCCCTGTGGATTGCAGCAAAGGATCCAAAGATCAACAGGAAGGACGAGTGCGTGGCGATTACTAGAGAGCTCGCACCCTTTGCGGACCTCTGTGGTTTTGATCTACGCAGTCGATACCCCCGCGGGGCGCCGAGGCGGGGTTCCAGGCTTCATTACAAAAATCGATGGACTGGTGAGATGCGCGGCGATCAGCAGGTACCATCATTTCGGCGGTCTCTAGGGGTATTGATCTACGTGATCAATCCTGGGGGCATCAAAAATTTGTAATCTGACCCTTAAAATTCAAATTCAAAATTCCTGGGGGTTCCCTTTAGCCATATGACCCGACCCCAAAGGTGCGAAGCACATATAAAAGCCTCACTGCACGGTCTTCAGCAAAGGGTGCCTTCTAACGCTCGGCTTTTACAAAGGTTAGCGGGTTACGACATCGTTCATGGCTTATTCTCCCTTAGTTTTTCTTTCTTGTAATCTGAAATGTTGCTTGGACGAATTGTTTCAAAAGATGCTTCGACTTTGCAGGCTCCGAAGAAGGCGAGTGCGCCGAAACGTTAGCCGGATAAATCGTATATCAATCTCGGAAGCTTGGACAGAAGCAATTACAACTGTACATACAATCATGCCGAGATTAATTGAGAGTCGTACATGGAATATTCTTGATAGGGAGATGACTTTTCAGGAAAACTCCGTTAATGCATCAATGCAGGAAGCGAGCAGCCAAAGAAGTCTTCGTTTTCCGTTGTTTCGGTTGCTAAAGCTTTCGGCCTCGCAATTCATTGTCGATAACGGCTAACCGGCTCAACACTTTGAAGTGGGTAGGTAAGTATACCATGTGAAGCAGAGAAAGGGCACGGTGCCCCAAAAGCGTAGCTTACCCCGTAGCGCACTCGCACGGTAAGCGAGAGTGCGAGTCCGAGTCCCACCTAGAGCGAAAGTTTAGTTCATAACCCAATATTCTTGTGAAACTCCTGAGAAACAACTCCAAACTATAGCAACTGGTAATCGTACAAGCATAAAAGAACTGAGAACTATTCAGAGAAATCGAAAGACGACACTCGATCCGGGAAAAGGGGCAAAGAAGCAATCCCGACCAACTGTATTCGGAGTTAATTTGAAGGCAGAAAATGTCACTCCGGCAGACAGCTCACAACCGGGCAAACAAAGGATGAAGGCAGAAACTTTACCACACCGCCGAGCAAGAACAACCTCGGCATCAACTGTTCGAGGACCAACTCAATTTCTACCTTGCTTCGTGTCAGCACTTTTCTTACCGGGTATTCTGACCTTTATTCTTATTCTCATCAGTTTTAAAGGCAGATTTTACGATGAAAAGGCAGCCCACTGGAAATTGGGTTTGAGTGGTGCGTACCCTTAATATGTCCGCCTAAATCCACTGTGTAACCATTTTCTTCGACCTCCATTCTTATCGTGGAATGGAATCCTCCTTTGAGATTAATCACTTCCCTTTCAAATCCACTAGGTCACATTCTTTTGCGTGAAGAGAAACTCACCAACCGTCGTTATGAATTTTGCAAGCCAAGAAAAAGTGAAGATGCTTAACCTGTTTCGCTACAAAAAATAAAACTCATTTGAAATTCGAAGTGATTCATGTGTGTACTTACCCCATGAGTAACTCTCGGATGGCATTCGTTATGTCGTCAACAGAGCTGTATCTTCGAATCGCTATTTCTACGATGTCATACAATTTGTGATCCGGGCACATCCACACTTAAATTTTTAGTTCAATCACGTTTCAGTTTCAATACGATAAAGGAAAGCACGACCAAGTTCTACTAGTCAGAAAGAAAAGGCTTTAGGTAAATTGAAAACGGACAGCTCACCGATCACGTTTAAATCAGTTCCATCTAATTTCGTCGTCCTCACAATATGGGTCGCCTCCACAGCCATAAGAGAGAGGGCGAAAAGTTTCAAAACGAAAGGCATTTAATACCACACACAGACAGCGGAAATGAGCTCGGATTTGAATCAACAGAAGTTGATGTGAAGTGCAGCTCGTTAGATTGCGCCAAAAGAAGCCTGTTATCAAAAACGCATAAAAAGGCGAAAAAAGTGCTGAACAGGCGATAAGCCTGCTTAAATAAACATGGAAATGTAGATACTGTGGAAATAACCGAATTGATAATGACGTGGCAACGACACTACGTATTGTAATAAGTGTTTTGGATTTCAAAAAAAATGATTTGACGACAACATCATCAAGGGGATTGTCGTGGAATTGATCATGGAGTGATCTACCGAATCGCGCGCCAAAGAATTGCTATAAATTATTGATTGCAGAGCCATTAGTACCTCTTCAATGGGTTTTTCCATTTGTTACCACGTACTATTTTCTTAACCCTTCGTTTTCCAAAAGTGAGTATTACTAATAAAGTTTGCATTGATCCTTCTTTTTGTTGACTACTTAAGTTTTGATCAATCTATTTCTATAACGGCCATATGTTTTGAAATACCATCTATTGATATACGTTTCTTACAAATTTTTTCGACTCCCACTTGTGATCGACTACTTCGATCTACATTGTTCAAAAGTTAGCGATGCAGACCTATGCCGAGGTCTTATGCTACTTCCCCGTTTGACCACATATTCAGCTTTATTTTGTTATTTGGCGCCATAAGGGTCACTGCCAGGGTCAAGCGAACCGTCGAGGAAAATTTGGAAATACGACCCCCCCTCCTCCAGAGGCCGAAGTCCATGAAACGACCCTCTTCAAAAGCCGAACTATGAAAAGGTTGTTTAATTCTCCCCAAAACTGTTCATAAAAAAGCCCTGCTACCCCACCGTCCACCAAAAAATTCGTTTAAGAAGTACAAAAGTGAAAAAGTCAAAGAATGATCATTATTGATGAGTCCTACCAAACGAGCAAACGAGCAAAAAACGACAAACTAGTCACTAAAAATGGCATACTATGACAACATCTCTTCTTTATTTATTTCCTTCCACAAGACTTACCAAATTCTAGTACTACACAGATATGGTTCTCAATTTACACGTCCCAAAAAACCAAAAAAAAGACTAAAAACTTTTTCCAGCTCTTCAGTTCGGTTCATTCCCTTTTTTCTTTGATTCTCTTGTGAATAAATTTAAAAAGGATCAGTAGAAGTAACTTCAGACCGCCTATAGTAAGGTATTTGTTCCAGTGAAGCAATCGCACCAGAATAATTCTGAGGTCCACTACAGCGAAAGCAACCAATAATAATTGCCTTTTCATTGCCATCACACATCATTTCGATCAAACTTCTAAATTGTATGTACCTTCCGATAAGTTAACACATCGAATATCATTGAAAACATTCATCGCATCTAAGTATTGCGTATTTACAGCTCAAAATCCATGGATTTGGTGTGCGGCGGCGGCGCTCGCAAAATCGCTCTGGTCCCACGCGGTGCAAAATCCCAAAACGCGCGCTGTCGTGAACATGTTAAAAGTTTACCACACTTAACCGCAGTTAACGCGTATCTTCCTAATAGGTGCCTAGAAGCTCTGGCAGCTTCTGACATGTTTTCTTTCGTTAGCAGAAAAACCTCGACGGGTTACCGTAACCTTGGCGCCGCCAAGTAACATGCAAGCCCGCCGCGACCACATACTGTGCTCGACGTCGCCGCTTCAGATTTCGTAATGGGCAACACCAAACGTCCGAGATTAATTAAATCAAAGGTAGATCAGGTACCCTCGCCTTCAAATACCAGAAATTGTGCAATTGCAGAAATTGACGTGGCATTAACGTGGCATCGATTCAAGAACATCTTTGAGCACACGTGACGTCACCTTTTCATCGAGAATTTAGCCACGTGTGCCACGTGGATTTCTGGCTGCATGAAACAGAGTGTAAATCATTCCCACATTCTCCTAATGTTTTTTGGGTCTGTTGTCCGACGGAGGGACATCTGCTGATGTAACCTGTTAACGATAGAAGACACTCCGCAAACCGCTAGGCCTTCAAACAGCAAACAAAAAGAACATGTCCAAGCATAATATCGTCTACAGCTCCCGCGTCAACTGTTTATTTTTATTGAGAAATGGGTGTGAGCGTTTCGAGGGGAGGGGAGGCTCCAGCATGTAAGTAAATTTCATCTGCTCAAAGTCTCTCCGCACCCCCTCCTAACCCTAAACCTTAGGAAAACCCCGTATCTTAGCGGCTGAAGGCACTTTTCCTGGATGTTTGTGGGAAAAATGTTTATGGTAGGCTACTGATGGTGCTTATGGTCAGGCAAGTGCAGACTTTGCGAACAGTAGCTAGCGAATCGCAATTTTCATTGCTCTCGGCGCAACTTTGGCAAGCGAAGGTTGGGGACAGATGGGGACACACGCGCACACTGACTACGATGCTGCAACGGAAGTCCTCTGAGATTCTTCTTTGAAAAACATATAAAAACTGCACATCATATGCGTGTGAGTTTTTGAAACTGAATATTTAGGGGCAAGGGTATTATTTCGTATCCCTAGTCTACCATCCTTACGTTTACCGGGACCGAGAAATCCTGAATGTTTCTACCCATGTTTGTCACTGCCTTTTTATGGCGTTAATTTGGGACCTAAAGTGAAAAAAAACAGCAGAGAAATTAATGGCGCTAAAGGATCTGAAGCGATCAGCAAAATGACCTCCTGACATTGGTTTCAAGAAATCTGTTAGAGCAGCTATATTCCTTAAAGAAAACTTCAGGATAAAATGAGAGTTACCTATCCGCGTAAGGTGTATTGAGTGCTAACTGAGTCAATACTGAAGAAAAAAGCAAAAAAAGCTCAAAATAGGAACCCTCTTCCTATTCTGCATACAATCCAGAGCCGCTAGAGGGACGTGTCTGAACGTGTTTTCAGGAATTGTTGGTTGCCATCAATCGGTACGGTTTAATAAATCAACACGAAATTCTGTTTGCTGCTAGTTTTTTTTCTGTTTCCCTTCCTTTTTTTGCTTGCTTCTCATCTGATTTTTCGTTGCTCATTAGTTTGAAAAACTCGTTCTCGGTAGTAGTCGTAGCATATGCCTTACTTGTTAGTGCTGATTTTTGCAATTGCGATTTGCTAAATATTGCCCTGCGACCTTATGAACAACAGCCCAACGTTAAGCTTTCCCACGTTGTTTGAAAAGGTCACGTTGAAGCATGGGCGGACTCAATGGGTTTGGGGCGACGCCAGTGCTTCAGCTTTGGCTCTTATGGTTAGCGCCAGAGGCTTGTCATGTTATCTCGCCACTTCTGCATATGCTTCGTGCTTGCGAACCACTACACATTTTACGAGGAAAAACTAAATTTGTTAGTTTGTTTGTTTATTTACTTATTACATGACAAGCACGAAATGAAATTTCGACCAGAAGTCCCGAGTTTTGCATTTAGGGCCAACTATGTGCAGTTTTAAGGACACTCGTGGGGGTCTAACAAGCTTGTTCTCCGAAAGTTGTCCTTCCACTGGATCGACAAGGGCTCACCAAGGACGAGAAATTGACTATGCAAGTACCATGAGAAGTATTGGTTCATGACCGCAGCTTGCCGCGGACAATCGCGGCTCCGTTTCTTGTTTCTTACTGTGTCCGATTTCCATTAGCTTGCATTCGTTGTTATGTGTTTTTTGAGGAATGTAGCGTTCCGTAGTTTAATGTGTATCATTTGTTCGCGGGCTGTGTTTGTGAGCTTTGCACGGTAGTCCAGCTTGAATTTCCCCTCGTAGATTTTTTCAGTTTTGTTCTCGATAAAGTATTCCACTGGACCACTTTCGGAACACAGCACAGCAGCGAAAAGGAGCTCCAATTTCTGACCCACACTCGAACTTAGGTTTGTTATCTGTTTGGTCGAGTGAGTCATTAAGAGGGTAGCTAACAACTGAGTAGCAGTGAAACTATTGGCGTGGATAGATACTGCTTACAGATGCGTAGACATACTGCGGATCGCGCGAAGATGTGGAAGTCTATGTATATGGAAGTATGGATACAAGTCCTTGTGTCACATGGTAACCCACGACCACATGTTGGAAAGGAGGATCAGAAACTTGGCTCAGTGGCTCTGCCTCACCCATCGTATTCGCCAAACGTCTCTCCAACAGAATATCACCTTTCCTCCTGCTAGCTCATTTAAAGAAATTCGATTGTTACCAATACATGAAAATTGACATCAGCACTCGTGTTCGGGATTTCTTAATTTATGAAAAAGGAGCATTCAAATCTCCGTAGGAGATGGCGCACAATTGTGCGTAATTGTGCGAGATTTTTTGGAAGAAAGCTGGGTTTGAATAAATACACGAGTTTTTCAAATTGTGGGTCTAATCCTTACTTCCGTTGGGGGAGGGGAGACGATCAAGA
>MU874206.1:0-10647 GCA_036418205.1 Ostertagia ostertagi
CCCATCTGGACCAACCGCCTTTCCAACCTTCATCTTCCCAGTTCTTGACGAACCTCATCCTCTGTCCATAGTGAGATGGGGCCAGCCGTCGCCTCTGCTTGCGAGCTGTTTTGTGGGGTACTCCTCGTTCAGGAGCGCTTTGTAGTGCTTGACTCCGCTCCTGAGTAGAATAGAGCTATCGACGAAGGTCTAAGATTTACAGTTTAGCGGCTCAAAAACGCACGAAAAGGGCGCTACACCATCGTCGATGGTTCCGAAGTTGGATGCTAATAGCCATCTCTACTACCCGCCCGGCCGAGCGTCTGCGCTTTCTCTTGACCTTTATCCTCTCTCATCTATTCTGTCACCTCGGCTGTCACTTGTGCGTGTTTGGTCTGTGTATTTGGGAAACTTTGAGGTACGCTCCACGATGAGTTTAGGTGGATTAGCTCTTCGGGGAGGGACACATCTGTCCACCGATGTCTCAGATATCTCGATGTCCTGTTTGTGTCTCTTAAAGGCACGAGTCGGGATTGAAGTGGCGCATTATTTTGTCCGAACTTTGGGCAAGGGATGCAATGAGGAAAATTAGATAGGAGAAAAAGCGAAAATTTGCTCTGTTGCACGCACGCTGAGCGGTCGGACTGACCCCTGCTCTCGTTTCAATAGATTCCAAGGGGTTCTAGCGACAGTCCGTTCTTCCGATTCTAATATTTTTCATTCTTCGTGTCGATTCTGTTATTGCTACCGTCCGTCACGGGCTCTGCAAGCCACGATTATTCCATTACTGAGTACTTGCCGTATTTTCATTTGGCTCTACGACGCCGGCATCGATCGGATCGAGCGTTAGTGATCTTTATCGAGTTTCTTTGTGGCGAGAAACGTTCATTACTGTCTCAAGCCACCACATCAGGTGTATTTGACTGTATTGTTGTTCAAGTTATGGATACTCCCCTAGTAGCCGAAAGTCACACGCTTCAGATTCGCAAAGGGAAACGTCATCGTATCGACCTAAATAGTCCACAATTCGAAGATCATCTAAAGCGGGCAATCGATTTGATTGCGAGTGACCAGTCGTTACCGTCTCAATTGAAAGCGGCCATGGGGTACCTATTCGAAATGAAGAGTGAGATGAAGGATGTGATAGCGCGCAATGAGCAGCTACTGCAAGAAAATAAGGTTGATAAAAGAAAAAAATTCTGAATTGTTAGAAGAAGTTGCTTCTTTGAAGTCTCAAATTAGTCTGTTGAAACAATCTCTTTCTGATAAAAGCTCAAAATCATGTAATACCTCAGTTGTATCTTCATTCAGCGGTTATGAAGAAGTAGAAAGAAAGCGCTCAGTAGTTGTTGGTGTTGTTGAGTCAGTCGCCCCTGTGTCTTCTGTTAGGGTCTCTTATGATCTTGGATGTGTACGGTATCAATGACTTCCTCGGTATTGATTGCCAGCCCACTAGTATTTACAGAATAGGCCGTTACACGCCCAATAAGCCTCTCATCATTTTTCGCGTCATTGTTACTTAGGAGAGCACCTAGATTGAGATATTTCCCTGAGAAGGGAATTTTTATCAGACCATCGTTAACGGTGGCTGAGCGTGAGCGTTTGAGGTCACATAAGAGTTCTAGTGCTACTCACCTCCCTACTGATAGGCATGTTTCACAAACTCAATCGCAAACTGTCCAACTTAATCTTCCCAGAATAGAACAGGTCTCTACACCACCACGTTCCAGCCCTCTCTCTGTTGTTAGCGATGCTGTTCAGTTAAACATGTAAAGGTTCAAAGGAGTTTCGGGTCAAATTTGAGTTGTGTTTCAGCGAATATCAGGTCTGTAGTGAAAAATTCCGAAGCTTTGGCATTACTTATCAGGCAAGGGATCCACGATATAATAGCTTTGACGGAAACATGGCTCAACCCCACTATCAAATTGTCGTCTCTGGTTCACACAGATCTGTCTTCATTTTGTATCGTACGATGCGATAGGAGTATCAACAGAGGGGGAGGAGTTGTTCTACTAGCTAAAAAGGAACTCTCACCAGTCACTATTTTTTGCGAATCGGTAGCTAACGCGTATGAGATATTATGTTGTGATTTAAATATGGGGCGTGTTGTGCGTTTTATATTAGTTTACAGAACACCTAATTGTGGGGCTGCCATGTCTGATCAGCTCACCAAAGCTATCAGCGATATGGTATCCTGCGAACATCCCTCTATTGTAGTTGGAGATTTTAATTACCCGTCTATATCTTGGAATGTCGTAAACACAGTTCAGTCAATTCGGGCCACTCCTAGTGCAAGGGTCTTTTTTGACATGTGTGTAACACATGATCTAAAACAGTACGTCACAACAGGGACACTCCATGGCAATATACTTGATCTGGTTTTGTCCAATGATGAGAGTCTTGTTACAAATATAAGCGTACGTTCTCCCTTGGGGTCGAGCGATCACTCAGCCATCATTTTTGCCATCAACGGTCGGATATTCGAAGAAGAATTTATAATCAAGCGAGATTTTTCGAAAGCCAACTATGACAGTATGGAAAGGTATTTAGCGGACGTTGACTGGATAGGTTCTCTGAGTAGTGCTGTGTCAGTGGATGATAAATATGAACTCTTTTTAGGTATTCTCTTCCACTGTATAGAGCTTTTCGTCCCTATCGTTAGGCAAATGAGGAATTGTTCCGGCTTACCCACGCATCTGGCCAATTTAGTTCAGAAGCGTGAGCAAGCGTGGTGTACGGCGCAAACTACACAAAGCGTAGTTGATGAAATGAAGTTTGTACGTATAAACAGGAAGCTGGAAAAGAAGCTGAAAAAGTTTGATGTTTCGGTGGAAAATAAGGTAATCAATTCAGAATGCAAAACAGCATTTTATAAGCTCTTGAAGTCAAGATTACTGAGTAAACCCAAAGTTTCGGTCCTTCTTTCGTCAAGTGGAACACCTGTTTATGATGACGCAGAAAAAGCCGAGTTGCTAGCGTCTACCTTCCAAGAGTATTTTGGTACCCCCACTTCGGTTCATGAACCGATCGCTTCACCCCTTGAAACAAGCTTTCCGATAATGAACGACTCAGTGTGGTTTCATCGGAACACTATTCTTGAATTGATCCTTGGGTGGCCTCAGTCGAACTCGCTGACACCCGATTTCATACCCCTTCATTTTGTGAAAAAGATCGCACATCTTATAAGCAGTCCGCTGGAACATATTTTCAACCTAAGTTTTATGAAAGCTGAAGTTCCACGCAGATGGAAAATATCTTTCATCACTCCCATTCCAAAAAAACCTCCTTATAACCTGCCAGGCAATTTTCGGCCAGTCAGCATAACGTCTATCTTTTCGAGACTATTTGAAAAAATTTTGAACGTCTTCTGGAACATTTACAAAAATACAGCATAATATCTCCTGAAGCAGCATGGATTTCAGAAAGGGAAATCAACTGTTACAGCAATGATTCAGGCTCTCAACTACTGGACAAGAGCACTTGACGATGGGAAAGGCTGTTGATGTTGTCTATCTTGATTTTTGCAAAGCTTTTGACAGAGTGCCACATGACAAACTAATTTACAAAATGGGTATCGTGGGCATTCATCCCCGTATAACGGCATGGGTTAGGGCTTTTTTGTCTGGGCGGCAATTCTCTGTTCGTGTTAAATCGTCATTTTCGCTACCTAGGTTTGTGCACTGTGGCGTTCCCCAAGGCGGGGTTCTCTCGCCCATTTTGTTCAACATTTATGTACACGATCTCATATCCACCCTCGAGCAAACCCAGGTTGAGGTTTGCGCTTTCGCCGATGATTTCAAACTTTATCGATGTATTGCAAACGATGGCGATGCTGAAGAACTCCAAGTGGCTGTAAGTAAGGCTGAAAAGTGGTCCAATGATTGGAATTTATCCCTCTCTGAGGGCAAGACCAGAGTGCTCCATCTCGGTAAACGTAATGCTGATCATATTTATTATGTCAGGGGTACGCCTCTAGCTGCAGTCGAACAAATTACTGATCTAGGTTTCCTTATTACCAGGGACCTCAGCTTTGATTCTCACTGTGATATATTAGCTAGAAAGGGCGCAGCTATAATGTATAATTTATTTAGAGCACTGTCAACTCGGAAGTCTTCGGTTTTATTGCGAGCATATAAGTGTTATGTAAGGCCCGTTTTGGAGTACGGCACTCCCGTATTCAGCCCATTCAAAAAATGATAATTAAAGGAAGTTAGGTACGGAAAGGAATTTTCACATCTGCGGAGAACCTGCTCCCCACAGAGCAATTAGCAGGCCGCCAAGGAAGCGATGTGTGGCGCTTCCACTGCGAACAGTGCTGTGGTTGCTGAGCAGGACCATTGCGCCCTTCCGCCCCATGCGCCGCCCCGCCCACTGGTTTTGTTGATGATCTGGATGGACTGATTGCTGTTGGCTTTTCATTTTGGATGATCTTTTCCCATCTAGCGGCTGTATCTTCCATCTTGCCCATGTTATGCCTTATCAATCGAAACACTATGCTTGTTGGCATGATGGCAGCTATCGGGGTTAACACGTCCGAACAACCTCAGTCTTTACCGTCGCTCATCCATGATCGAAAATGAAAGGGCAATCAAAGGGGCACTATTTTGCTTATTTTTGACGGATTTCTTTGCTTTTTTCGCCACTGATGTACTATTGAGGACCCCCTCGTCCCCTCCAAACCACATTTAAACCTAGCGTAACCGCTGCCTTTAAGAATGATGGAATGTAGAAAAAATTTACTAAAAAATTGTGGAGAGTGCGGGTTTCGTGTGACCAAATCCCATCAGCTGCTGTGAGAAATAAAAATTTGGTCATAGCGACCTTGGAGTTTAACGTAGAAAAAACGACCTACTACTACTTTCATAAATTGTTACATGGCAAAATGAAGCTGGATCTTGGTGAACTTTGGACTCAAAGACTTTCCGTCACAAGAGGAGGCGGCTTGAAACTGGATGAAGGTAGAGCCAGGTTAAATTGTAGGCGTCATTTCTTTACTCATAGAGTGGTTCCAATGTTTCGAAAGTTATGCAAGAAGCGTCGGATATTTACTACATCCTACAACACATTTAAAAACAGCCCGTAACTCCCTCGCACCTAACGTGTCCTTCTTTCTTCTTTGTTCGGTCTAATGTGCTCGTTTATTTTTTCGTTTTTTTTCCTTGTTCCCTATTGCTAATTGCACACCTTGGATGTTTTGTCTAGGATTACTCGTTAAGTTGTAAAGCGCACGAATCTGCTCGTGTAATAAATATACAATATATAAAAACACCATAGAGAACGCTAAATTTCCCCTAGGAGGCCGGCTGTAGTTCGAGGCAGAGACACAGCCACGCTGCGAGGAGAGGAGGAACGCGAGATAGTACGTCATACGTGAGAGACACAGAGACCACGGTGGATTACGCTGGCAGCGCGGGCGGCGCGGCGGGCAAGGCCTTAGATGTCGGTTAGACTCTGCGGTTGTATCGCGCGATATAAGCGCTCTGCCAAAAGTGCAAGCGGCGGTGCAAGTTCAAAAAGTGCAAGTCTGACCAACATCTTAACGCCATTGCCGCGCACTTTTGGGGCGTTGGCGTCGCGCCCTCAGTGCTTGAAGAGTCCACTGTCGCACCCTGGGAGGAAATTCTGCTGGTTGCTCGACCCTGACTCGTGGCTTGAAGTGCGTAAGGGTTCTTCGGACTACTTCAACCGCTTTCATTCTTCACTTCACAACATGTGGCTGTCCGCGCACTCTCACTCATTGTTACACGTGTCTCCACTTGCTTTTTTAGCTGCTTGTATCTCGCAGAACAGAGTAGAGACATAGCACAATCCTCATGTCGATTTTCGGCTCAGTCCTTTCTTAAATTCATGCCGGCGGTCCGCATCCTTGCTTTCATCGCTGGTGGCAGGAATTATGCCATCAATCATGGAGTGTGCCTTTACCCACACTCAAAAACAAAATTCTGTTATGTATAACAATTTCGCTTCCTTTTTCTTCGCTGGCAGTCCCAGCGCACCTCTACCCTCATTTCAACCGCGCTCACCACAAAAACTCCACCGCGGGCCGTGTCCTCAAGCAAAAATCAAATGCGCGGCGCATCAATGATGAGGCATTGATAGACATCAATTGCGACTATTCCTTTCCATTATTTATCGATGGCGTCAATCGTGCAAATTTTTAGTTTGTGTCCACAAACAGCTTCGGCTTCTCTCACAGCTGTGTTACTTTGTTCCCATTGTATAGCGCATGATCGATATATTCATAGCGCTCTAATGCTGACCTTCTATGGCATTGTGCAATGCGGTGGAAAGCTGCCACGTCCAGATTCTATACCTCTTACTAGAAAGGTCTTCGTCAAGTAACTGTTTGTGAAATCATATTCAATCGTCGATCACTTTTTATCAACAATGGTCTTCTTCTATGTTCAGAATCAGTTTAAATAGTGAGTGAACCTCCCTTTTCGCCTCCTAACAAGAGAGTGAGAGTCCTAACGCAAACTCAGTCAGCAACACCTTCACGGGTTTTTCTGAAGTTGCTCAGTTGAAGTTAGAATTAAATCCATCTCCGAAATTCAGAGGACATATCTGGGATGAGGCACCTTTTGGCGAGCTTTCAAGTATTCGTGAATTTCCTACAAATGGGCGATTGAAGGCGTAGTTTGCGCTGAAAAGCAATCATTATAAATAAAAGTAGAGGTGATTAGTGGTGCAGGGACGAAGAAAAATCAAGAAAGACGGCCTGCAGTCTGAGAACCGGAACTACCTCCTGGCTCGCTAACTCTCGCATTGATGCGACCCTCATCGATGCTGACCTTTCAACGTTAGCGTTCTCTCTCTCTGTTAGAGCAGCCACAGTCAGACGGCAAGGGGGTGGGACCAGAGTCAACCCTGCGTTGCGCAGTTCTCAACGGCCACGTTGCGCAGTTTCGCCCGATTAGACACGTTCTCTCGCGCGAACATTCACACTCGCATGCTCGAGCCGTCTGCGTCTCCGCCCATACAGCGTGCGTTGAGGATCTCTCGAACGTGCCGTTGCGAACTGCGCAACGCAGGGTTGACTCTGGTGGGACTGCCGCGGCGCTCGCCGTCTGACTGTAGCTCGGAGACGGTCATACTAGATCACCGGTAGAGTATCTTACGCTGCGACTTGCACTCTCCATTAGGTAGGTTTCACATTACTTCCGATCTTATCATGGACTCCTACAGCAATACAATATGCCTCTGATGTTGTTGAGGTACTACTTGAGTGCGGTATTTGTATCCTTCTCAACATCCTCTCGTGTAGGGCCAAACGTGGGTTCAGGCGGATTTCGAAGTTCCTACAATTCTCTCCCACGCAGGGTCAACCGCCCTTTGCGCAAAAAACAACGAGGGGGTCGTATTTGGCCGAACGAAAGGGGAGGGGGTCGTATACACAGGGACCCGCGGTGAAATGCATTGAGAAAATAGGATTCCATGTAACAGTACAACGCAACTACAATCGCGATACTATCACCGTCTCCAGGGGAGTGGAGGACTTTCAAATGCTAGTGCGACTGCTTACCACAGACAGGTGCACGGCGTACCCCGAGCAGGAGTTTTCACTTCAAAACGCTTTATCTGTCAGCGGCCGTAAGCAGACAAACTTCCTCAAAAGAATCTTGATGTCTTCAGAACAAATCTAAGTGGAAGAAAGTTAGAACTTGCTTAATTGACTTCTAGGGACCTCCTCAGAAATTCTGGCAGAAGAAAGCTTTTCAGGGGAAATTTTGCATGGTACCGTGCAGTGAAGTATTCGTTTTCACTTTTTTAAACGTAACTCCCTCAAAACTCAAGCTTTTGTTCCGATTTTTTGTAGGTGAGAACACATCACTCTACCTGATAAGGAAGCAAATCTTCAGTTGTCTAGGTGGCTTCTATACTAATTTAGAAATTTTTAATTTTTTTCGGTCCAATACCATATTACTTGTTCGAAATTCAATCTATCTAAAATTCAAAAATAATAACAAAATGACTTATATAAAAGAGTAACAACTACAACATCAGCACTTTGTCGCAGAACCGTTTTCATCTACGACGGCTTGACACCGGCGAAGCACGGAATTGGGTTTTTTCTTGGTAGAGGTTCCCCTACGCGATCTTCAGTGGGACGGACTTTTCGAACTCGTTGTGAGCTTTTGGGCCTTCAGCTTGACTCCGAAAATCATCCTACAGATTTTTGCTCTGATTCAAGTATGGGGACTGCGATGGCATGGCAGTGGAGGAACATTGTTGTTGCGGAACCATTGCGAGAGCGGCTTTGATTTTGCGCTTGGGGTCGGAAAATGAAACACTACGGGCGACACTGCGAGCATGCGGCCAGATAGCAGTCATCCATATGTTGAGGCGCGTTTTGGAATCCATTTCAGCCTCGGTCCGATGAAGGTGATCAACCCCTATGCCACAGAAGCTGCCATGCAGTATCACCGCACCCCCTGCATTCGTCACGTCAGCACATGGAACCTCGGATGATATCTGGTACCAACGGGAAGTCGCAAAAACTTGACTTCTTTCGTGCTAAACAGCAAAAACTTCGATTCGTTGCTCTAGATGGCTTTTTGTCACTCCTTAATAGTCCGTTTCTTGTGGGCATGAGCCTAATTGAGATGCGCTCTGCCACTCTTGAGGGGGAATCAGCGGTTTCTTACTGAGCTACGTCAGAAGTGCCCAGCATCTCTCAGACAACGTCGCACGTTGTCTTCGGACGGATTTAGACCGTCTGGCGTTGAGAATCCGCGGTGAATTTCGGGTGCAGCGTGATGCGAGCCACTCCTTACAAGTCGCACAATGATTCTATTGGCGAGAGAAGAGGTCATTTTTGCTACTTCTGGGCGCTTTTTGACTTTGGCAGGTTCAATGCTCTTGAATTTCTTCCAAGTCGTCCACTGGGGCTCCTTGAACTTCAAAAATCTGCTGGGATGTTAAGCCGTAGAACCTCCGAAAGATGGCGTCACCTGGTCCTGCCACAAGCTATGAATTCCCTAATGTCTTGGAATGTTCTGAGTACTGTGTAGGCATATGAAACTGACACAAAACATCAAAAACACACGTGCTCTCAACATGGAAACTCATCGTTTATCAACAATGAAATTGGGTGCCCGCGGACAATACTCGAAAATGAAGCTCCATTTCCCCTTGAAAGGAGGCTATCGCACCGATACGCTGCTATAATATGACTACCTGTGTGTGTCAACTGCTGTCGAAGTTTTACTGCGAAAGCTTGAGTTTTGAGGAAATTACGTTTAAAAAAAGTGAAAACGAATACTTCACTGCACGGTACTGTACGTTCTGAAACACTCTTCATGTGGACTTCAATACTTTCTACCGCTTCTCATTATATGAATTTTGAAGGAATTATGGACGTTTGAGGATTGCAAAGTCGCGTTTCAGGAAAATGGCTTGAAAAAATCAAGGGGGAAAAAGGAACAACGGGACTATTTTTTGAAGAGTGATTTTTGAAAAAGTTTCAGCACTTTTCGAAAGCGCTAATCTTCTAGTTTCTAATTAGCCTTAGACATCTGCAAAAAGTTGATTATGAAGAAAGTTATGAACGTTTGAATGTCGAAAACTCGCGCCTTCTCAAAAATCGGACCACAAACCCCTAAAAAACGGAACAACGGGACTATTTTTCGAGGGAGGGGTCTTTGGAAGGTGCTTGTTTTAAAGCGCTAATCTTCTAGTTTCTAATTAGCCTTAGACATCTGCAAAAAGTTGATTATGAAGAAAGTTATGAATGTTTGAATGTCGAAAACTCGCGTGTGCACAAAAAACGGAACAACGGGACGATTTTTTGAAATATGAACATTTGCAACATTTCAAATACTTTTTAGGAAGAAAACAATTTTGATCTTTCCAAATTTTTTGCATCCATTCTCATGAGACCGCTCTTGAAGGAAAATAGAACCTTTCAAATGGAGGCGTTAGTATTGTAACGTAATTGCTACCAGGTTTAGTTCTTCAGATGGAAAAATAAGGAGAATTGAAGTCGAAAAAAAAACTGGTAGCTTGTAATGAAATTCTGTGATTACTATATGTATTGGTACGCAAAATAGAGTAATTCCATCTATTTAATGAGTCAATTTTTTTCAAAATGTCGCCTCAATTCCCTCTGAGACAAAGCGCGCGGACTGACCACGGTCCACCACTTCTGCATGTCGATGACTGCCCATATGTCAATTATGTGCATTAAATCATGTAAAGGACACAATAGGTTAAAGGCAAACCGGCAGAGTCGTTGTAAAAAAAAGATGAATGTAGTGAAGATCAGATTTGTCATCAATAGAAACCTAGGAGAACTCATAAAACAAATGTGGCGTTCACGTGCACGGAATTCGACCGACAAGAACTTGGGCTTGCAAAGTAAGCTGCTCGAGCTGCAGCGAACGAGCTCTCTTATCAGGCCGTTGTCTGGTGCTCTCTCATCTGATGCGCTCTCTCGCCCCATACTCTCCTCTTCGCGCTTAGTCTCTCGTTCCTTTAGCACAGCCAATTAGGAAGGTGAGTGAGCCCTCAACCTGAGCGTTTTCGACGGATTCTTTTCCTTTTTTCTTCACTGCCGGCCCACTTGGCACCGATACATTCACATTCGTGTGCAAGAGCCACCACCAGTGCGATCCTGGGGCATGCCTTTAAGACAAATTCGCACGAGAACAGCCTGTGATGTAGCCATCA
>MU874207.1:0-12281 GCA_036418205.1 Ostertagia ostertagi
AGCATCCAATACTTCATATGTGAACTGGAAACCCCAATTTTATCCCAGATTTTGCCTTTGACCTTCCGCCATTGCAACATTTTTCCTAAGAAAATCGAAGGGGAAACGTGCCTCATCAGAAATCTATCACTTAACTCAAAAAGTGATGATGTTTTCGGAATTGAAGCCATTGCAAGAATATATATTGATTGATTTAGTTTAATGAAGACGCTCACGGAGGACAACGCGTGTAATTCACTCTATGAAGCGAAATCGTGTGCGATTGCCAGGTCAGTTGTAATATAATAAATAATTGGTGCCGACCCGAGAAATATTCAAGTTTTTCACCAATCATACTTTCAGGTTTCCGGTAGTGTTGTCGATTTACGCAACACTGTGTGGAATTCTTATATTAGCTGTTGAACGGACAATCGCAACCCTCAAATACAAAACCTACGAGGTTCATGGCTCAAGAATTGTGGCTATTATACTTATTGGAGCGCAGGTTTGTTACCTTGTCAAGTTACATTTCCTTCAGTCGACTTTCTACTTGGATTGATTCATGACTGAACTATAGATACATATTTTGGTGCTAAGTGAGCTGGGGGGGGGGGGAACCACGAGCGGCGGAGGGGCGAAGCCTAAGCCCAGGGTAGGGCGTGAATATTGTGATTTGCAATTTCTCAGAAATACAGAATTCAGAAAATTCAGAATTCGACTTTTGGCACATTTGAGCCTCCTTCTGAGCACAGGCTCAATGCCATTGCGCTTGACAGACGCTTCACCGCCGCGTGGTCCTCCCCTCCCCCGGCAACTCACTTAGCACCCATATGTCTACTGTGAAAAATCATCTGCGAACTAGCCCTCTTTTTGTAGTTGATTTCAAAGGCAAACGCCTCGACTGGGTTTATTGGTCTAAATCCTCTCGCAGAGGCTACCAGGCATCCGCCAGAAATATCGCCCTCTACGCTCTCAAAGCACCTATTATAGAATGGGACATCCAAAACATCCAGAACGGGCACTAGAGGCTCAGGATATCTATCAGGGGCGCTCAGAACAGGGTGTTTTAAAACCGGTGCTAGGTGGCCCTAGGACTAAGCACTTTTGTGGGGATAAATGCCAGGAGAACAAAGGTTGCTCAAATCCTCCTTCAGAATTCCCTTCCCTTTCTAAGGCTTATGGTTAGCCCAAAGTACTGCAAACGGCTCACTCACTTCAATGTCCCCACAACAACATGAACGTCTTTTCCTATATGAAATCCCCCCAAATAGGTTAGCGAATGTTTGTTTCAAGGTGAACCAAAACCAAAATGATGCAAAACACTTTTAGTGGCTCATTTCATCCTTTTTCGCCATTCTTTCCGTGTTGATTCCGTTCCGATCCTGGTTACGTGCACTACTGTACCGTATATGTTTCGCATCCGAGGACGGCGGTAAGCTCCTCCTCCATTGAATTGTTCGCTTTTACTGAACTAACTGTACCTTTCAGGTGTTCTCATTATGTGTCATGTCAGCTCTAGAAGCAGTGGCATTGGTGTACTTCGTTCTTCTTTTACATTCGAATCAACGCCGGCAAGTGAACGAATTCGTCAATAACGCAATGCACACGTTGACTGAACGATATCAGTTACAGGTAATCACTAATCATCTAGGCACTCATATCGTTGGGGGGGGGGGGGGGGAACCACGTGAGTGAGCCACTCACACTACCTGGGACCAGCGTCAACCTTTCCCTTGTACTATTCCCGACGAAGGGGTCGCATTTGATTTTGGGAAGGGGGAGGTTAGCTACTTCTGGAAAATTTGTCTTGTTCGGTTCTTTCCCGTAATGGGTCGTAGAATGAGAAGTTGTATTTGACGATCTTTCGCGATGGCTGAAAGGTTGGAGAAAATTTGCTGGATTGCTTAACACCTATGATGGTGAGGGTGGTAATTGGGGCAGGCAAGCGTTTTGAGCTTTTGAGGTTCCCAAAACTGATGGTTGCGGAATGGGGTCTCAAAATCTTAGGGAAAGTGCGAACATGACCGGATGAGCCTGCCTGGGCCTAAACTTCAAGGAGGAAGAGAAATTCTGGGCGAGCATGCCAGCAATTTTTCCCTGCCTTCCTTATCTCTCTTGGGTATTCCTAGTGTCACCTACCAGCGATTATTGAATGCCCTGTTTCAAATGTCCTCTCCCCGTCCTAAGGACATGAGCGCCCTCATCAATTTTCTTTCATCAGAACAAGCAAAATCTACTGCTTCGACGACCACGTAATGAATTCCATGTGCGTGAAAACGGTTTTATTTGAAACTCTGAAAGCACCTGGAACTGGCTTTCGTAATATACTTCATTTCATGCTCGTTAAAAAGAAAGATCGCTGAAATTTGATGAAGATGAAATATGAGAATAGAGGTATCAAATAGTGCGCCGCTGAAAAAGGAAGCAAGAGAAATGACGAAATCCCGTAGTCTGAGCCCTCAATTTGTCCACAGGATATCACGTTGGGACGATATTACCGCTTCAAATAGGGATCGTTAGAGGACTTCATGCCAATAGAAAATACGATATAATAAGATAAAGGCGTGGGCGTTAAGTCTTGGGAAAGGGAGGCGGGGGACATTCAAAACAGGGCATTCAAAAATCGCTGATAGGTGACACCAGGCCAAAACTCATGAGAAGAGAGGAGCGCCAGGAAGAAAACTGCTGGCATGCTCTTGCAGAATCCCTTCCCTTCCCAAAAGCGTATTCCCAGGTACTGTGAATGGCAGCCATAGCGGGAGGGGGGACGACATTCACTTGAAAATGCTAATGTCGTCCTCCCCCGCTATGGCTGAAATGAAGTGCTCTTCTGAAATGGAAATCCAATAATGATGCTCCACCGAAAAGCATGTGCGGGTGGTAACTTGGTAAGTTTTACAATATCCCTTCGACGCTTTCTTACGCCACTGTGGTACACCTTCTGTTGTGATAGCGCTTCTCATTGTGTCCTGGGGCAGATATTCACTATCTTCACCAGGCGTCTTTCCCGGATATTTTCACCTAGTTTAACGCGATCGCCACTTTTGAAGCATTGTGACGAGCGGAGGCGGATTGGTAATCTTTGTAACATTTGCTTAGAGAATACCGATTGAGCACTTAGCGTTCATACGTCCTTTGGGCATTTGGCGACACGGATTCTACTTCAATTCTGAATTAAAATGGCATTTGAATACGGTTGGCCTGCGCTGTGACTTACGAGGGCTAGCCGATAATTGGGCCAGCTAACTTTTCTGGAATGATGGAAAGCAACATGACCTGAGCAGAGAATTAACCACGGGTCACGCCTACCACCACGTCATTTTTCTCTGCCATTCCACCCTTGACGTCGAAATGAGTGAGGTGTACTGTACAGATTACGCCATGCTGGCGCAGCTTTATGGAGAATCGCCGAAGGGTTTGAAAGCCTACCCCTCTATGTACTGATTTTCTTACAATATTGGATCTAGTCCAAATCGAGTCCGAAATCGCTACACAAGTACAACATAATACGTGCACACATGAGGGGGGGGCGGGGAGCCAAAAAGTCACTCCAGCCACCCATTTAGAACGGCAATTCCTTAACCTGCCTGATTTCCAACTCGGGCGATCCACGGATGAACCGTGCGCAATCTATAGACAACTTCATAGAGCCTTCTGCCCGATGACATCAGAAACCTTTCCAAGGAAACATGGTGTACGATCAAGTCCTCGAAGAATCTCGACTATTACGACCTTTCTGAGACGCTGGGCGAAAGCGGTCTTCTATAGACAAGGCTACTGCTTCTAGGAAGATACCCACCACCTAACCGGTTGAAGAAATAATGTGGCAGCTCCAGGCTGAAGCCATTACAGGCCTCTTTACGCTCAACGGTAAGGCAGATGACCTGATATTTTGAAGACGCTGGTGGCAGTGAATGGAGGGAGCAGAAGTAGTCTGCTCATCGCGAGGCAGTCCAAGGAATATTTTGCAATCAAAAACTTCCATCAACGGAAGCACTGTGTGAGACAAAAAGTTCGATGATGTGCATCATGAGCGAAGTGACTTTTTTCCCCTCCCAGCCTCTCTCCCTTCCGTTCATATTAATTTACAGCCATGGCCTTGAAGTAGTGAGGCGCTGCCGATGCGAAAACGACCGCTTTGTTTTTCCGACTACTGCTCTGGTTGCGCCTCCATTGCTTATGCTTTTGCTTTTTTCTCAGTGGGACGGTATACATTACGGTACGTCATAAGAACGTAATAGTCGGGTGCTTTCGATCCCCCGGGCGTGTTCGCTTCTCTCTCGTGAGAATAATTACTTCTAATGTTCCTGTTTCCGGGTACGCAATAGAGACAACAACACTTCTTTAAGCAGACAAAATATTAACTATTACCTAACAGCGGTGACGTAACATGATTACAAATGTAAATGCGAGCGAATCGAATCCCAGTTTCTCAACGTCCATGCACTACCCTCGATTACATACTTCCACTATCAGTTTACTTGGGCGATCTCCTGAGGGTACGTGCAAGCCTGGCAAGGGCCGTGCCGGCGTATTATTAAATGCATATTAAATGTATACACATTCACAGCCGCCCACCACCATCCTTCCGGAATGGATGTCGATGCGTGGCGCATAATAAAAGGGTAATAAAATAAAAGGGTATAAAAGGGTAAAATTCATTGCGGTAAAAGCTCAGAATATCAAATATATTAACAACCACAATACTTGAGTGCACCTAAAGGTTCGAATATGATTGGTGCACATTCAAAATTACATTTCAATGAAAATGTACCCTATTAACTGGGAAAAATAACAAAGTGCTTTACATCTCGGTTAGTTCGGATGTTTATGGTGATTCGAAAAAAGGTGCAGTATAAGTGTAATTATAAGGCCTTAGCATTTCGAAGCCGTTCGAACTCCAGATTTCCCACACTTTTATTATCTCTTCCAAATGGCACAGTATTACGCGCACCCTTTCGTACTTTCGCGTCACCTGATCACCATAAGAACACACTGGAACATTTCTTTCATGGTTGGCTTGATAAAGTGCTGGTTACCTGAATTACAAATGCAAGTCTTAGTCCTGTTTCAAACAAAAAGGAAATAAATATTTTAGCAGTTTTAATCGCATTGCCATCACAATGCCCCTTTACATTGCGATACGCCGTTTCACTGCACTGTTTGCAGCCATTATTAGCCATGGGTCTTGCAAAAAAAATCCTATAAAAATCATTTCAGGAAAATGTACGAATAATGAGAATCCTGATTCCATCCGTCACCGTACACGCGGTCCTCGGAATGATTGGTTTGATATCACTGCTTGTCTTCGCTATTGTGTATAGGTTAGTACCATTACAAAAGTTTCGATTATTTTTCAATATAGGAATTCGTATTTATTTTTATTACACTGATAGATGTTCTTGGTATGAAGTGAGGATTGTTTATTTTGCTGTGATGCGCCATGTCCTTGCTTCTATTGGACACCGTTGAAGGTATCCCAGTGCATATCAAGTTATACCAAGGTATGGGTACATCCCGATGCAGGCTGGGTAATCGTCCAGCTAATCACTGAATTTTCACCAATTCCTCAACCTAGAAGGATTGCGATAGTCCGATCGCTGAGCCTAGTTCCAACCTGACACGATCCAAATCCCCTCCCCTCCCACTCTGCAGTCCCCTCCAAAACTCCGATATTCGTCACGCGATAGAACAATATCATATATTTGGGAGTATCAAAGATATTAGCCAGATTTTGACTTGGAAGAAATTTTGAGAATTTCATTTGTTTGATTTTTTTGACTTTGTTAAAGATCTTCGGCCCTTTTTCAATGATCTACTTTCTGTAGCATGCCAAAAATGTACTGATACCGCATTTCACCAATGACGAGCCAGAACTCTAAAATACTATTGTAAATATAACCTACTCGTCTGATTCGGGAGGACGGTATATTGACCCTGGTGCACAATTCAGTGCGGTTTAGCACGTCCAATTCCTCGCCTTTTCCCCTGTAATTCCACCCGTGTTTCACGCAAAATAACGTAAGGCCGATGCCAGACTTTGCGAATCGAGTGAATCGCCACTAGCACTCGCTAGCGTCTGCGGTCGCGTCGCGGCGAGTCAATCCCTCTGTTGGCTGGTACCGGCAAACACGACTGCGGACCGAGCAACTATTCGGTCGATTCACAAAGCCTGATGTCGGCCTAACTCATCAGTAATAATTTAAGGTCTGCTGAAGAGCGAATGGTCGTCCGTTTTGCTCCATTCTCCGAACTAGTTCTACTTGTTGTACCGGTATACGCCGTTGTTTTCCCATTTGTAGCCATAGCAAGGAATAAGCAATTATGGCAAGCGTCAAGGTAAAACTCCACACCTCATTGGCTTCTCCTGACGAAATGAGCATAGGGGATGAGATCAATTCAGCGGCACTCCCATGTTTCTTCAACGACATCCTGCGCCGCCGTCAGAAGATCGTCTCATTCCCGACCACACGGTGATTGTGTCACGGCCAAGTAAACAGATGGAACGGGATTCTGATACTCATTTTGATATGTTGCAAGAAATGTGGAAGAAATAGACTTTATCAATTACGATTCTTCTTCGACATTGACAAACACAAGTAGTTTCAAATGCAGTACCCTTCCTTCTCACCGGAGCCAGTCATCTTGTTTGGAATGTTTCGGATGGAGCTTATTGGCGCACTCCGAGTGCTAAATGATTTAAGGACCACTCGGCTGTAAATCAAGCAGCGATGGGACTAAGCTGAGCCTAGCAACGATGGAAAGCTGTGAACGCTTAAGATGTGTTGGTTACTTTTGGCAAATTTGACCGCCTTCTAGCTAGGTTGGCCATCTGGCGTTGACAACCGCCGCACGCGCCGCATGGCTCCCCCCCCCCCCTCAACTCACTTAGCACGCGACTCCGATGTGATGATTCAAGATATTGAGGGAATATAATAGTAAGGAGGAGAAAACTAGAACTTCGCCAAATTCAGATAGAATCGTGAGAAGCTATAGGGGAATTTTGGCATGCCTACCGCATCGACTTACAAACACATAAACTGACCATGTGGAGGCAATTTGGGTTTAGGAATGAGATAGGAGGTGGTTGGGACTTTATCTGAGAGAGAGGTGGAGCCATTGATTGAACAGGTTACAAAGTCCCTCTCAAGCGGTTGCTTCCCACGGATGAGAGTTGGCGCGTTGATGACAAAAGACAGATTCCTCCAAAGTTCTTGTCACAAGAGCAGCTGACATTTCCGTTCGAGATTCAGCTGTTTATCATATCTCCATTACATCTACCCCCTATTTCAGAAAGACGAGGAGAGCGTCGAGTGCAGATCACACACCACAAGTGACGACAGCCCGAGAAAAAAGCTTGGCCGTTGTCAGTTGGTGTGTGTGATCTGCTCACGACGATCTTCTCGTCTTCCGACACAGAGGATCTTTGGGGGACGATTGAGAGGGGAAAGGTGGAAAAGAATGGCAGGCGGGCCCTTATTAATGCGGCATTATTAATGGGTGAAATGCGTAACTCCACACTTCCATCCTCCAAAAAGTTGCCTTTTCTAGTGAATTAAGTCCAGAAGTAGCCATTGTAATTGAATTTTAATCATGATGACAAAAAAGCGAACAACTGTTGGGAACTCAAAAGCTAGAAATCGTTTCCAACAATAAAAGCCAAAAAAACGTATGCAAAAAAAAAGAATCGAAGGCAGCACACTTGTGGGTGGGTTGAGTGAGCAAGCAAGAGTTTCGGTCAGGGGACTTACACAGCGGTGCCGCGCAGAGAGTAAGGAGCCGCATGATTTGCGGCGTAATGGTCCATCATCGCTGTGCCTCAGCGCTATCTCTTTAGCCGCGCTGCCGCAAAGCCTACTCCTGACCGACACCCGGAATCATGGACATTTTAACAAGCCCTGACATCGTTTCTAGACGAAGAGCAATCAAGCAATCAATTCTACAATTTACATAAAAATAACAACAACAGCAGCAACAGCAATAACAACAACAATGCATCAACTCTGACGACCATTTATTAATATTGTATTCGTCTTCTTACTTTTTAATCCATTTTGCACGCATGATGGAAGCGTTCGGAACTAAAAAATGGGAATTACAGTTCTGAAAAAAAATATATCAAATTTAGTAGAAATGAATAACTCAACTGTAGAGAAAGACAATTTCTGCAAGAACCAATCCTTTTTAGAACGCAAATGTCGACGAAGGCAAGTTTTCCGAAATTCCCCTTGAGTTCCACCCGTGCTTTATATGAGACTGCATGGAAAATGACAGGCAGCTTGTGAGAATTAGAGGTTTTGAATTCTTTTCGCAGCGAAAAAATGCTGCCCCTCTTTCACAGCTAGGGAACGTCGCCTTCCGAAAATAGGAAACGTCGCCTTCCGAAAAAAAAAACAGAGGACCTTTTCACCCCTCCTATCCCTCCCTCCTCTCCTCTACTCCCTGTACTATCCTCTTTATGTACCCTTGTGTCTTTCTCAGCCTCCGTCAGCAGCTATATTGTGCAAGCAATTTTTAACGGCGACCCCTCCATGAATCTTCTTTCCATTTTAGTGAAACTTGGGCATACAAGATCAAATAAGAGAACTTACCCTTCTCCCTTTTCCCAGCTGTGCGAGCTTTCAGCAGTTCTTCCCGGAAATTGACACTGGGCTCCAACGATTTTTTCACACCCTCGTTCAGCGTAATGACTTTAAACTGAGCCTTCCTTAACGAATGACACATTGAACAAAACAGAAGGTAATATTTGCGGTATTATTCACGAAGGCTGTAAAAAAGTTGGAGTGCCAAGTTATCATAGAGTAAAAATCGTCTCCAAAAAACGTACTTCGCTTTGACTAAAAACTCTCCTTTCTCTCATGTGTTGTTCCTCTGCTCTCTTTCTTTTCTGTACTAAAATATCCGGCCTGAGAAGTGATCCTGAGCAAAGCAGAACAGAACATAGATCCGTAGACGTACCTGTTCAAACAAACTTAATTCCGTTTCCTCACCCAGAAGTTTGATATCTGGTAAACTTAATTCCGTTTCCTCACCCAGAAGTTTGATATCAGGTACGAGCTTCGAGGAAACCTCTACCGGTGCATCAGAATCGGAATCGCTATCGATCTCCGAATTCGAATTGGAACCAACAATTTCAGGAGATTCCTGTCTATCACTTGAAGCATCCTGACCAAGGTCTTCCTGAGAACGAGACCGCCGTATGCTACGTTTGCCAGTACGCGTAGCTACTGCAATGGCAATCAGGAAGATTTTCACATAAACCGAACAATTCTCAAAGGAAGGCATACCCATTCTATTTAATTTTGTTCAGCCAACTGACGTTCAATTGACGTACACAACCTTTCCAATTCAGTTAGTTGTCGCTTCTTCTGAAGAAATCACTTGGTTTTTCAAACTGCGAGGAGGGAAAGGACATTAATAATTCAAACGAAAGCCGTATGAGAATCGAAAATAGTTGCAGGTCACCACATTATTCATAACTCTGTAACTAACTTTTTTTGAACTCAACTTTTTGGCGTTCCAAAACTGTCCTTTTGCGTTATCGGATGCAGAAAATAGTATATTCATCACCAGTGATGGTAATTATTGAAGAAGTAGTGACGGTTTTGAAAAAAAAAACGTCAAAAAAGATGCCGAGGTAGCCGCACAACGGGCTGTCGTGATGTGTTGATATTCATGCATTTTTGACAGTGGAAGGCATGGGATACAATAAATGCATGTTGAAGAGGTGGAAACCTGCCTGCTTTGATAGGAGCCTGAGCTACCAAAACGCCTGGACGTTGGGCTTTCGCGGTGAAGAGAGCGCTCTTAAGAAGCCTAGCAAGCAGGGCTCACCCACTGCCTCGGTAAACACCCTCCCCCCAGTGGGTGAATGGTAACAAAAACATGCAGGATGCTGGTACTGTTATTATCCTGTTTCACTTTTCTTTCTGAAAAGACATCCATTCCAACGGCCCTAACTTTCGTCTACGGATCACGTTGTCAACAAAATAACATGTTTACTGGTATGATGGCGGCTTCGGGCCAAACTCGTAAAAAAAGTCCTTCCTGATCACCGGCCCTTCAAAGCGGAATGAACGGGCAGAGTATGGTATCACATTTCACTGTTATTCAATGGACAGCATAAGAAGATTTTAGTGGTCAAGAAAGATAAATTGTGAACCTTTGCGCACGAACATTCATGAGCAGGAATAACCCACCTGATTAACAAATTCAACAGTGCGATCGATGCTTGGCCACAGGCTATCCAATTGAGCCAGCTGCGTTTCAATGGAACGAAGGTTCTCTTGTATCTGAAACTCTGTGCATAAAGATCTTCACCACATAAACAACAAGAACTTCATCAAACAAAATGAAAATACTCACAGCGAGAGTATCCGTTGTTACAGAACAACTCAGAGTATTCAGTTCTTCGAGAGCTGCAGCGCTTCGCTCGAGTACGTCACCGAGGCACTTTGTTGCCGGTCCACTCTGATTTCGTTGTGGGTGAGAAAAGAATTACGAGACCAAATAATTAACAGCCACATACCACTGATCCCAAAACTTGAACTACGGACGCGATGTTCTCAGTTATTGCGCTTACTTGTTGCGACACACTTTCTACCTCAATCAGGGAACTATCTTCTTTCGGAGATTTCACCTTTCGCATACGACGTCGCTTCGAGCGACTCTGTAGAATACATATAAGCCACGTTTGAAATACCAATTGAAGCAGTAATACCTTTTTTGCCATCAAAATATGAACGTGGAATAGAACGAGGAAGCAGCGCAAATGTGATCAAAACAGTGATAGCGACCGAATGTTATCAGACCCGCTGCTTCCCCGGTGACGTTGCGTCATCAGCACACGAAAATATTGTGAAAAAAAGTAATATGGAAAGCAAAACCAGGAACCAGAAAAATCGAGAGCCTCGATACATTTTTATCAGTTATAATATGACAAATTTTCAGCATATCAAAAAATAGCACAGCAAACTGAGCTTCAAAAAGCTGCATTTATAAAACAAGCATCGATATGTACACCATAAAGTGATTTGATGGAGCAATGATTGAAAGCAGAGTTACATCACAAAATGATCACAATTGTGAAATTAAAGGAAAACTTTCAGAAGCTTTGAAAGTATTAACAACATAGCAAAATTTGTCAACTATAAGTACCGGAACTGATTAAACAAACATCAATACTAATGTCGGCTATCGTTGCAATTACAACTCATCTAAAATGACTCCAAACATGAATAGGCTAGCTGGACTCCCCTAATGATGCCTAAACCCACCATCATCTGCTACTTGCCCCTTATTCTATCGTTCCCAAACCTTCAAACAAACCTCTGAAAATCACGTTTCGTCCAACCAAGTGATCCAGATTGCAATGAAAGACTAGCCTCTTGTAACAAACGGCGCATACCATCCCCTCCCCCTTAGGTATGAGGGGTCACATCCCGGATCGAAGCTTACCCAGGTCAATTAGACCCTTCTTTTGAGGCATTCAAATGGTTGACCCCTCCGAGAAACGTGGGCAATAACATGCACGATCAGTCAGTTTTAAGGATTAATAGTCGCAGGATCAAATTCAAGACAGACAAACTCAAAATGTCAGAGTTCAACGTTTCAATACATCTACTGAAAATCAGCGTTGCCAAAAGTGCCTACAAATAATTACATGATGAAAATCAAAATGGTCTTTTCTTTGGCCGATACGCATACTGACTGAAAGAGTCCGACATTTGCTCAGCCAAACGACTAGTTGATGTTGAGCCGTCATAATGCCGTTGCCTATAAATATTAGGTGATTTCCGATGAAAGATGCACTCCATAACCTGCTGCGTCAAGCACCCTGTGGATATGGGTGTAGACACAATATTTTCTTCTACTTATATCCGAACTAACTCATGAAACCGGTTAAAACAAGCACACTCTATGGAAGTTCAAAAGCCCATTTGAAAAAGAGCGTATTTTTTATCCCTCTATGGGCCGTTGAGCAGATCCACCACACAACCTGCAACATGTCCTCATGTGAAAAGTAGCGGTACTTGTTTGACCAATATTAACACCTTCAGTGAGAACATATTAAACCATTTCCGTAAATAATCTTCGCAGCATGAAATCTGGGGACATATTTCAGCTTAGCTGTTAACAGCCGATGTCAGCTAACAAGTGATAAGCTGTGGTAAATATACAATTGAAATTAAGGAAGAAAAAACGCGTTAGGGTAGAACTACTCTGATGGTATACAGGCACACTGCCCAGAAAGCGAATGTTGCTGGTACGACGTCTGTCTAGGGCAATATTTTGCTCATAAC
>MU874211.1:0-12276 GCA_036418205.1 Ostertagia ostertagi
CCTCTTAACAACGTGCTCTCTCGCGTATTTTGTCTTCTTTGACCGCCCTTTCTCGCCATCGTACCACATCCGACCCTGTTAAAGGTTAAAGACCTTAATTTCAGCGTTCCCAAAGATTTCTCTTGCTTTCCTTTCCACTTTCAGGTCGTTCCGCAGCTAAGCTATCACTACAGAGCGCTGATAGCACCAGTTCAATCCCGGAGTTTGCCTTTAAATAAATCGCAAGAACGAAAATTCGGTCGAAAATTTCGCCATTACGAGAAGTTCGACCTAGGAGAGTAGTGTGGAGAGCGTTTGCCTAATTATTACCACAATACTTAGTGAACTTCTGCACTACCGCACACTACTTCCGAGGTAGTAGAGAAGCTCTTACCAGGAAGGTCTTTCAGGGCGTGACAAGCTTTTTGAAAACGGTCTTTTGCATGATATAGGGGCAGATGCGGGAACCACAGAAACCATGTTCAATTTTTCCTGAACGGCCCTCTGAATACCAGAAAAGGGGGTCCCTAGTTCGATTCCTCGTGGTGACAAATTTTTGCATTTCGAGTTGACGTTCCAAAATTCGCGCAAAATGGAGTTAGCATGAATAATTAGTACCATATTCATGATTAGGACCGTCAGTAACCCCTTACAAAAAGAGTCAGTTTTAATTTGTAAGGGTTACGGTCCTAATCATGAATATGGTACTAATTATTCATGCTAACTCCATTTTGCGCGAATTTTGGAACGTCAACTCGAAATGCAAAAATTTGTCACCACGAGGAATCGAACTAGGGACCCCTTTTCTGGTATTCAGAGGGCCGTTCAGGAAAAATGAACCATGGTTCTGTGGTTCCCGCATGTGCCCCTATATCATGCAAAAGACCGTTTTCAAAAAGCTTGGCACGCCCTGAAAGACCTTCCTGGTTAGCAAACGCTTAACAGCTTTCAAGCTTCGAATGCAACTCGAAATATGTTGGAGCAGAGATGAGAAACCACACGGGTTGACATACATAGTACCAGCAAAATTCGCATCTTCAAAGTATCATAGGCCACTCTGAATTTCGAAAAATGGCTCGTGTTAGGATCCTCTCCACATGGAAGACGAATAATGTACCTCTGCGAAAAACCGAAATGGCCTACTTGGTGAGACTTTCCCTAGAGGGCTCATCAACACTTCTTCAAAGGTGACATTGCAATAAAAGGAGACAGCACTACCGTTTGATGGTTTTCAGAGGACTGATGCATTACAGGCATTCTGAAGCAGTTCAGTACACACTGTAACACCAATGCTTGCCCATAGGATGCACAGGAAAGGCAACCAGGGAAGTCTTTCAGGACGTGGAGCGTTTTTTGAAACGAATTGTTGCATGTCATAAGGGCGCGCTCATGGAGCATAAAACTGAGATAATTTATTTCTGAGCGGCTCTGGGAATGCTAAAAATAAGTAGAAACAATGGCCGTGGTTCTGTTCCCACTGAAGACAAATTTCTGCATTTCTCTGGTTTCCACTTTCTTGCGCTCTTATATGTTTGAACTCATTCGCTGAACAAAACCTACCATTATGCAACTATTCAACATTACAAATGCTGGGGAGTACATATATTGAAAATGTAAAAGTTACACTTCCTGGGAGAGGTTTCCTGCCCTTTTCTGGCAATCCCACGGCCGTTTAGGCTACGAAAAGACAAGGAGAGGTCAAAAACTATTGAGGATTTCACGGCTTCTATGTGGAAAAGTAGAACTGAATCCTGAGGAACATGCCCAAGATGCGCTTCATTAGGAGAAGCACTAGCAGTTTTTTATCAACTAAGTTCAACCACTCAGATGAAATCTGCTCTTACATATCAACATTGGCATTAATTTTTCAGAACCTGATAACCACCTTCCAAAAGCGTTGAGCAGGTATGGATGGGTAATTCCATGGAATACGACTCATCTCCTACTTCACAACTCAAGGAGTGACTATCAGTTGCAGAGAAAACCACATACCAATCGATTTATAGGTGTTTGACACATGGAGAAAATCAGACGGGGAGGGGGAAGGGGGAGGAGGTTGTGAAGACATTCAGTTCTCCTTCTAGGTCAAGTCACCAGAGCTGCGCGATCATTGAAGCCTGAGGTAATGTTTGGATAGCCTCAGGCTTAAGGCTTATGCTTACACATTGGCTTATGCCTAAGCCTATGATTGGGCCTAGGCTTAGTCCTAAGCTTGCTCCGAGCAAATGAATGGTGTCTTAATTTTAGGTGACCTGACCTTAGGTGGAGAACTGCAACGCACCCGGGAAGTTGCGGGTTGACTCAAACTCCACTACTAGAATACATGCTAAGTTCTTAATCTCGGAGAACCAGAACTCGACCGAATTCCTACGTACACCCATTGGTTGAATGCCCACAACGTATCGTGGATACCTAAGAAATGTTCCCTTACCACCCTTCTGGAGCGAATTCCACAAAAGCTCGCACCTGCTGGTATGGCGACCCCTGCGACTCTCTCTGACCGCTAGGAATTCATCATGAATTGGCGCTATCGCTACAGCGCTCGAAAGCGTAAAAAATCCGCAACCGAAAACAAGGTAAGCCGAGCAAGCAAATTTCCCACTGTGCGGCGCTTACGTACACACGACCACTCCCGAAATATGTTCTGTACAGGGCCACCGTCCACCACGGCGGCTTTCTCATCAAACCGAAACCGGTTGTGAGTGTGAATCATTCCCGGTTCTTGATTTCACAGTCACTGGGAAATGGTATGGGAAGAAATTGTTTGTCATGCAAAAGCTCCACTTCTTTTTTAAAACTGATTCACATGAAAAAAATGAGTCTCGAGTGCAGAACCAACGCCCCCGATATCCTCTCCTTTAAAGCATTTCATGCTCAGTTCTTCTTTGAATAATATATTCACCCTCATGCCTTATACAAATTGAATTTCGTAGAGCAAATACGAATAACCATCAGGTGGCCCTACTGTCTTGAGCCTGATTGTTGGGTCAAATACTGGATCCAGTTCCACCCAAGCTCCAAAGAGACGCAGCTTTTTTCATCAACGAAAAAAATACGGGTGAACGTCAAGGCCTTTCGAACCTTATATGGGATAGGCTAACTGGTCACGTGAGGGAGAAACACGGAAAACGACTGCCCACTAATCATATGGTAAACATTGTTAATTGATCAAAGCCACTACTGATGATTGAAATCGACTATGTGCGTATTTCAAAGATGCTCAAATATCACTAATTATTCATTCTAACGATTATTATATTCCAATTCTAAGCAAGAGTACTGAAACTGCGGTTCATACAGCCCTCAGAGGTAACGCGAAGTGAGTAGATCTGAATGAGTCTTCAGGGTGTGCCAAGCTTTTTCAAAACGGTCTTTTGCATGATATAGAGGCACATGCGGGAACCACAGAACCATGGTTAATTTTTCCTGAACGGCCCTCTGAATACCAGAAAAGGGGGTCCCTAGTCACACCTTTTTCACCAGTTTTTCAATCAAAGTCTATTTGTAAGGGTTACTGACGTTCCTAATCATGAATTTGGTACTAATTATTCATGCTAACTCCATTTTGCGCGAATTTGGAAACGTCAACTCGAAATGCAAAAATTGTCACCACGAGGAATCGAACTAGGGACCCCTTTTCTGGTATTCAGAGGGCCGTTCAGGAAAAATGAACCATGCTTCTGTGGTCCCCATATGTGCCCCAATGTCATGCAAGAAACCATTTTGAAAAAGCTTGGCACACCCTGAACGACCTCCCTTGTTAGCTCTCTCCTTGACTGACATACAGTAGCGGTCAAAAGTGTTCGCCGAAACGGTTTTCCGTGCTTCTCTTTTTTTGCCAGAAAAAAATCAATGGTGACCTCGAAAATTTTTTCTTTTGAATATCCTGATTCTTTAAGACTTGAGGATATAAAAACACTAGAAAACATAGTATATCAATCTTTGGAGGGCGTTGCTCAAGCGAGAAAAAATAATGCACTGAAAATCGTTTCGGCGAACACTTTTGACCGCTACTGTAGCAGGACCCCTAACTCCGGCGGGAGGGGATATGGGGGTGGTGGTAATGTAGCATTTAAAAATGCGCTTATTTATTTATTTATTGCACGCTTAGGTGCGCTATACTAATTCACGCGCTTCAAGGAAACTGACGACTTTGCTTGACCGCTGCAACCGCTGCCTTTCCTAAAAACTATAGCATACTTGGCATCCGCGCCCTCTTGCGTACGGCGAAATCTCTAGCGCTTCCCGTTTCCTCGCAGCACTGCTTCTTTCAGATGGACCACGGTCAAATATTTGGTGTTTTCTATGTTACTTCCTGCTTTTTTCCACAGCCATGTTCCTCTTCGCACTTAGCTTATTTTCAAAAAAAGCACACTAATTCGATCGCAACTCCTCCTCTTAGATGCTTTGCACGATCAATTCAATTTCTTGAAATACAACAGTCACATTTCTTCTGGGCTTGTACATAGGAACCTGACAGGTCCTTCAATGCAGAATCATAGCTGGGAGCTTGTTGGGGTTCGTGAAGCTGTGCGGTCAGTGGCATTCAAAAGTTTTACACAAATTGAAGAGCTAACCAATGTGTAGCTCATCGCATAGTACCGAGCCTCGGCAGCAACTGTCAGAGACCCTACTCTAATCACGAAAAATGCAGAGGACTTCGAATTGAATAATTATACGAATCATGCGATCATCTACGATCAATACGATCATCTGGTGCCCACCTCATTCACCTTTCAGTCCCCTCACCTCCCTCCTCCTTCACCCCCTGCCCACTTCCCTCTACTTTTCCTCTCAGCTCCCATTCCAGAGAGTTGCAGAAGATCTGTTACACTTCTAGCCACGATTTAACGCGATACCATCATGAATTCCTAGGTACCGTCTGAGAAACCCGAAAAAATTTTCCCGAATAATTTAATCAACTTCAAGGCCACATTGTTGCAGACCACTACGTCGGCCCTCCCCTATACGCTACACGCTTGCTCTCTTGTATGTTGCAGACAGAAACTGGCAAGTTTGACCGCCCGCCAAAGACAGGATTCTCAGGATGGTGAGAGGGTTACGCCCACATCGTGGCCCTGAGAAAGCGTCGCAGCGCCTCACCTTTTCGTTGTAGATGCAAAACCATTAAATGACTTGGAGTAAGAAAAGACCGCCTGAATCCCTGCGCCACAAAAGCTCATGACCTCTCTGTAAAACTAGAAACGGTCGTCTACCGGAATTGCGCGCGCGTTGCCCTGTCTACCCGCTGAATGGCGATCGTCAGCAAAAGGACAGCTGACACAGCTACGCAGCGCCATGGTGCCTGTGAAGCTGTGACATCGCGCAGGTAAACACAGAAGAAACGCAACGCAGAGGTTGGGTCGACGTTCCAGAGAAAGGGCAATGATTGAACGCACATTCTTAGAATAGCGTATCAAAAACCACAGAACCTATGCGATCCTACGAAATTACCGTAGTAATGGGTTTCTCCACAGGGAAAAATGAATGAAGGCCTGGCCCGCAATACAAAGAACTACGGCAAAATTAGCTTGGCTGTATAATGACCTCAAAGTTTCCAATAGAATCGGCATCATTTTAAAGAATAGCGAATTCACAAAAAATTCACTATATTTCATGATATTTTTATATTGAACGCCCATCAGCGTAACATGAATAATTACCTAAAAACTTGATAGATGAAAAATACATATCTAATGGCGCTGCTTACACCCTTCCTGCCCTGTTGATGGCAATTGCCACCCATCAAATCAAAATGTCTCATTACCCGCTGTAAATACGGCATCTTTCCTGCCACCCCTCACTCCAGGAAATATGGTTACAGAACACCTCTCTTTGCCTAATTCCCTTCGAACACCGCTATGCACTGTCATGAGCAACTCACCAAATAGGTGTAATCTTTCTAAAGTACTTGGCACATATCCAATTTCTAATCAATAATATTGGATATTATGTAATGTCAGATCATAGACTTTTTCGACATATCTAAGAAATTTGGAACATTTTCGCCCCATACCGCTACAACAACCAAGCTATGCCAATATTCAAGCTCCTATTTCCTAAATGACATGATGAGTAGATTCGCCCAAATTTGCTGCAACTGATATATGCTCGCTAGTAAATTGAATGCAGACACGAAAATTTCTCCAGGAATCAGGTACAAAGGGTACTGAAGAAAGAAGTTTTGTGCCCATTAATATGAAAACCAAAAGTTACTACGAAATTACCTGATACCATTCATACAAAAGCCACCAAGTAAGTGAATAGAACGTGCTGAACCGACCGGTTCAGAATTCTGACGAAGTGAGGCAATGTTTAACCAGATGATTAGACCCTTATCAAACTCTTTCGAGCCTTGAAGATGCCAATCCGGCAAAAAGATGATCCATAACCAAAACCGAACCTGTCGATGACTGATCGAATCCTATCTAAGCCTCTTACGTTTCGCAGACCTATTCAATACATTCACAAACAGCACTAGTGACTTTAGTGATACAATAATATGGCAATGCCGTGAAGACCGACCTAGGAAGTCGGTCAGGGTTGCCCGCTTTTTCAAAACTGTCCTTTCCGACATTTTATGGCACATCAAACCACAGAACATGTTAATATTGTCTGACGGCCCTACATGCAGAAAAGGGGGTCCCTAGTCACACCTTTTCATCACTTTTTCAATCAAAGTCTATCTGTGAGGGTTACTGACGGTCTTAGTCATGAATATGGTACTAATTATTCATGCTAACTCCATTTTGCGCGAATTTTGAAACGCGCTCTAAAATAAAAATTGTCACCCTTCAGGGATCGGGACCTATGGACCCCTTCTGGTATGCATTGGCGTCAGAAGAAACTGAACATGCTCCCGGTTCCCCATATTTGCCCATGTCATGCAAGAAAATTATCCTGAAACAGCTGCACACCTAACACCTCCCTTGATGAGGTCCTCCGTAACTTTACAGTTTCCAGCACAGCATGGATACATAAGGCGTTTCTCCTTCATGCTAAAAAGGCTTATGGGGAATTCATTATGGTGTCACTAGAGTCTCCCGATTCCAAGTGCTCCAGGAGATCGGTCCTAGTCCAAAGGGCATATGGAATGATACAGACTTCCTCGGGATCGCCAGCATTCTCCCTTCCTCACAACCGTTAGGCAATGACAGCATTCAAAGACCGCTTCAAGCTCCACTCAACTTTCTAAACCGCAATCCTTCTCTCCTCGATAAAGGTGAACCAATGGGAAATGAGCTACAGTGAAGATTTTCTCGCATAGTCACCCCCCCCCCGAACACCCCGTCGTAATTCCTGAATTCCAGATCTACGCGTTCAAATTGTTCTGTTTCAGGCTTTTGTTGAACGAACCGAATCGCGTGTCTCAGGTTTCCGAGAGCATTTGTGTGTTCCTCCCTTTATTTCGGACTTCGTCCGCCCCCATCACCAAGTCGCCAACGGCTCCGTCAGGCCGGACACCACCATCACCGCAGCCGCTATTCGTCCACCTCGCGCTATGCAAACGCTCATTCTAGCTTTTTTAACGCTCATTGAAGGTAAATGGCATTGTTTTTCACCAGATTGCCCAATTGATATTATAAGATGTGGGTGATATTATCAGATATGGGAGTAATACTGTAATACCGAAAACGTTCTTTGCTACTCATGATAGCTCGCTCTCATGTCCACCAACTGGTGTAAGCCATTTTGTTGGACAGCCCACAAGAAGGGCTGCTACTCGAAGATTCTCACCATTTACTATTTTCTATTCTTCTTACTCCAAATTGAACCTATTTTAAAGTATATACTGAGATTGCTTTACCACCCCACTCATTACTTTAGCAAATGTAGCACATTACCTACCACTACACCTTGAAGTTCCAAAATGGTAGAGCTAAGGAAGTGGCAATTAGTTAGCCCTACATGCTCTTGACCTCCTATTCGAATCCATGATTTAACAGCAATAGGGCCAGCAGAGCCTTTCCTACCTCCGCGATTGGTCAACTGGTACCAGATCCATTTGGGAGAATAATATCATCAATGTGCCCCGCATGGTTGGCTGCTCTCGCAACTTCTTGTTTAGGATCTTAAACAACTCCCAAAATTAGAGATTATGTGCAGGAATCGAATGCGTGGCGCATCCCCAAGAGTACACTGATCGACGGCTGAAGCACGATTTTTCAGAATTCGACGCCAATGCGACTTAATTCATCTTTATCGTGATTTTCCGTGTCTTATTTCCTTTGGACAGAAATGACAGGTGGCGTCGCTTACCACGCACACGGTCCGGAGATCAAATCCTCTGTAGTACGCCGTCCGGGCCACTGGAAAATTTCATCCTTTCAGTGTTAATTAGTCGATGTTAGACTTTTCTGGAAGGATATTAGACTTTTTTGGAAGGATAAAAACACTGACTTCATCGGTTGGCCCCCACAGGTCTTTGCATAGGACAAATCGCATTCAAATTACCACTACGATTTTGAATGGTGTAAACTGCGTGACGCATCCCAACAATGGATTGGCTCAACGCCGGAATGCTCTCTCCTATCCATCCATACTATAATTCATCAACCATTCTCGACGTCACCTTCGTGCCTTCCTTCAGACTTTTTATTCCGGGGGGCTATTCCATCTTTCTGGAACCTACTTCAAAAAATTCTGTTCTGAGCTTTAAAGCCGTTAGGTGGAATATTTAAGCGAATTTGTTGAGTTTTCGACTGCACCGCTGTCCTCAGGGCTGGTAGTTCGTTCCCCCTGCCTCCCTTCCTTGGAGTCGAGATGAAGGTATCTAGGTAATTTGTAGCAGTGAAGGTTTCCAACATTAGTTCTGCATTGAACAGCCCATAAAAATATAATACATAGCACGCAACCAACTTCTTCTGAGTTTTCCGATGAATGGCGTAAACGTGGCGCACTCTGGATTGGCCCTGCTTATTCTCCTCCTCATTCTTCCTGTGATAATTCTGAAAGAACGAAAGCACTGACTTGATCATTTCTACATCTACTTTGTGCAAGCTCAAATTTATCTTCGAACCCCATGAAAGTCAGATATGCCGCAACCTCGGTCCAAAAAGTACTGTTCAACTCCACAAAGGCAGCCAATATTATTTATACACGTGGTTCTTGTTTATTTATCTGTTCACATCTAAAATAAACAAGCATGCTCGTTCATTTTGATATTTTTTGAAAAAACCATAAATATTTCGAAAGATTCCAAAAACGTTAAGAAAAGTATCTTATCGGGTGTGATCTCAACGTTTCATTCACGCCACACCTCAATCACCCGATCCTCTTCAAAGCACGCACGATACGCAAGAGGATATCAATATTTGCTCTGGTTCAGTTCAGGCCCAGGGGTTTCGAAAATCGCCAGCGCTCACTGTCCAGTACTGTTTTCTTTTTGTTTGTTTTCTACTACCAAAAAATCGATTGTATTGACCGTACCGCTTATGAGCCAGCCAACTGGAATTGTTTGTTAACAAAAACATGATCGCCCAATATAACCTGGACCCCAGCTGGTGCTTGCCAGCAAAATCCACTTGGAGGGGCCCAAGGAAATTCTGCTAAATCAATAAATTCAAAAAAAATCAATAAATAAATAATCAATTGGAGATCAATATATACATATTAGAGCGCGAACCTTTATATTCAACACGTTTTTTTGGCCGTATGGAACTAGCGCGATTTTGCGAGCGCGGCCTCAACTATGTCATCCTTTCGAGTATGTTCAATGCGTAGAACTTAAAGGATAAAGGAAAAGCATTTGCCGTTGATCAATCCCTTTTTGGGATGCGGCACGCATTCTACTTCCATTTGTACATTCGTAGTGGCGTTTGAATGCGATGTGGCTTGCGGGGCCAGCCGATGTACAAGTCAGTGTTTTTATCCTCCCAGACAAGTCTGGTACCAATTAACCGACCCCGGAGGGATGGAAGGCTTGGTTGGCCCGGGCGACTCACGACCCAGGATTTGATCCCCGGACCGCTCGCGTGGTAAGCGTGCCACTTGCCACTACACCACTTCCGCTCAAAGTCAAAGGGATTGTGTCCCGATTGTTTCAAGAAAAACACTTATAATGATGTACAAAGGATTTTGTATTTACCTCCACTATTTTATTTACGTGTTAGTGGAAATAACAAAAAAGGGGAACTGGGACGAGCTGAGAATTTGGGAAGGCTCAGGAAATTTCTGGTAAACACATCAAATCTAACTATTCCTGGAACCGCGCCGTGTATAGTTATGATAAAATCCCATCTATAGAAGGAATGTAATCAGAACATTGAGGGAACGATCAAAGAGCGAAAATGGGGTTTTCACCGTGCGTATGGTCAAACGCTCCCGCGAGCGTGGATAGGAATGTGCGGGAATCCAGCAGTAGGTAGCCTAAAAAAAACAGCTCTAAACTGTTCACGCACGAAATTTCTTTGATCGGGTAAGTCCAACAGCTGCTTCCTAGGCAGTTGCATTTTCTGAAATATTCAAGGACCCCTTGCTGATCAGCGTTTCAGGGTAGCGTCATAAAGGTCCATGGATACTAGCTGTAGACCAAGTTTAGCTCTAAGACATGCACAGTATTCAGCTATTGCGAATGCGTTGTGGAGGTGTCGCTTGGTACAGAAAGCTATCAATAACGTTTATGGGATATAATTGGCGACGCTTGCTCTTTTAATACTAAGACGAGATCAGTCGGTTTGGGTTTAGCAAAGTGTGATCAATGCTGTCTGAAATGTGGAGTGAAAAGTCTCTTCGGCCACCCCTGTATATGTTCAATGTTGCCGGCGGTGCTCAAAACGTTCATAGTAGCGGCCCGCCAATGAATGGTCTAGGTTAAATTGAGCCGCCTGGCAAGATATTTATAATGAAATAAAATAAATAAATAAATACAACGTTGAACTAATGATTTGCTCACATATTTTTGCGCGGTAACTGGAACTGTCATATTTCACCTTGGGATATAATTTGTAGAAAAAACAGCAGCAGTGAATTCGGTCAGCCATTCGAAAGCGCCGCGAATTGCAGCCGTATCGACCGATTTCTAAGAACTTTCACAATTCTCTGGAAGTTACTAAGCAGCGGTGGCAGGTAGAATTAAAGATAAGAGCATGCACGCCGTCTCTATCGGATGTGAGATGGGGTCACCTATCGTTATCAATGCATAAGCGTTGGGCGCAGAGGACGAATTTCTTACTCGGGAATGAAGGCCTTGCCTAGCCTGTCATATAAACGCTATAGTATAACAGTATGTTGCGCCCCAGTGGCTTAGACCACACCTACATACTGCATTATCCCTCTTTCGGCCAGGTCGATTGCAAAAATAAGGTTTACCTCTATGCTGAAGAAGAAAGCCGTTCAGGTTACGGAGGAAAGTCTTTCATTCGAGTGGAACCATAATTTTCACAAAGACTAATAAATCGAGTCTTGAAAAGATGGATATTGATCAAGTTGTTTTGTTCCGATTTTCAAAAATAACAGTAACTATCATTTAAAACTTGACAATATACAAAATTGTTACTCCTCGAAAAGATTTTCAGGAAAAGACTACACATGTTTATCTGATCCACTCCAGGTCCTTTGCCGGTTGTTTTTACGAATTTTTTTGACACCGGAATTTGTTAAAAATTGTTTTGAAAGAGGGGGTCGTATGAAACATTTCATGAGGGAGGGGGGTCGTAAAAACTTTTTGAAAAGTAGCAACGATAGGACCGACCCTGCCGCGTATAAAATCAATGGATTTTGAGCTGTAAATACGCAATACTTAGATGCGATGAAGTGTTTTCAATAATGTTCGATCTGTCTAGCTTATCGGGAGTTACAGTAATGGAAGTTTGACCGAAATGACGTGTTAAAATTTTACTTAATTTCCCTTTAGTGGTTCCAAAATTAATTTGGACGTGGTTGTTTCAGTAAAAACACATATCTTCCCATACGAATAGGTTTGTATTCGCTTCTATTATTCCTTTTTATCAACATGTTTACGTTAATGAAAAGAAAACGAGGAATGAACTGAACAGACATATCCGTAAGGTCTGGAAAACCTCTGCCAAACTAAAGAATATTTGGCCTTTCTGTGAGCCATGTGGTTTTTAAGTATGCTAATGTATGGCCTATAGAATGAGTACAAAGACCTTAGGAATAAGTCGCACAAGCGCAAGAAAAAGGGATGACTTGGGTGGGACGCGTTACCGCGTCACAATGTCCCACGAGGTGCGCAAAGTGGGACGCGTTACCGCGTCACGCTGTCGTCAACGTGTTAAAAATGAAAAAGAAAGCACATTTAGATATCGATAGATATCTAAATGTGCTGTTCTTTTT
>MU874211.1:12376-22587 GCA_036418205.1 Ostertagia ostertagi
ATATCGATCAATAGCTATTTTTGCTTGTGGATTTTTTTGTGAAACATTCATTCTCAAAATGATCTCTACTTCACCTTTCAAATTCTTCTTTGACGCAGGCTAGCAATACATAAGTGCAACGTCCGTGGGCGCTTGCGTGGACTCCACGTGAGAAGTTGAATCTGATTTATCATTCCTTGCAATATTTGAACTCATGGCGCATCCCAGATATGAAACATCCCCCTAATTGTACCCGTTTTGCTATCCCCAGCCGATTTAGCACAAGCTCACGAATTCTCACCATTCACATGGGGAATTCTTCGCAGTCAAGTCAATTAAATCAAACACTAAAACCTTTGTGGAATCAATTTAGCACTTCAAATAAAGAATTCTTTGTATTGCAGGAGCCCGGACAGCCCTTCCATGGAATGGCCAAAGCCTCCCAGCAACCTTCACTTATGAGCCGACGGCCGGTTCACCATCCTCGGCTCAACTGACTCTTCACTCCTACGCCTCACCTGCTGCCGCCTCCTACCAGCAACCGTACAATTTTGATTTTTCTCAACTCTTTGCGAATCAAGCCTCTGCCGCTACGGCGTCCGCTTACGCCAGCAATGCTGCGCAATTTGCACAGCAGTTTGTCGCCACGGCACCACCAGTGAATGCTCAGGTAAGGGAAGCCAAGTTTGCTGACCCTTTCACAAAATTTGCTTACAATCGGACCGGTGTTAGACTTTGCGAATCCAGCTATTCGCTCACGTATCGCGGGGAGCGAGTGATGCACCAGCGGATCGGACTGTGTACCAGCGATCGAACCATGTATCAGCGACTCGGCCGTATTTGAAAGTAGCGGGGGACCATCTCGTTCGCACGTTGGCTCTCGCCACTTTCCCAGGCTCACGTGGACATGAGGAAACGAAAGCTCGGGAAAGTGGCAAGAGTCAACGGCAAACGAGAGGCTCGCCACTTTCCCGGTACATCGTTCAATCCGTCGGTGCAGCTCTCGTGCCCGGCGATTCGCGGGTAAATCACTGGATTCGCAAAGTCTACACCGGCCTTACAGCGTCGTCGTGCGTTATTCGGTTCTTGGTATTATGCACCTTGGCAATTGCCCGGACTTCCTTTTCCCTTCGTCAACTCCACGTCTTTCTCTGCGCTCCCTTCCTTTTATGGGATCAACACCTCGTACAATGGATGTGAGGTGATTCAGTGGGCGCATTCACGAAAAAAAGAAATATGGCAACAGTATGGGGCCTTGTCGCGGTAAGGACATCACATGTAACTAACTCACATCAAACTGTGATTTGGACCTTTTCCTTGTTGGCGGTGGTCTTTCTACCCTTTTCTAGAAGAACATCTCTATTCAATAGCCTATCTATCTTGCCATCGAAGTAATGTTCCTTCCACTATCCTTTACTTTTTTCTCCCTATGTGTGCCTCTTCTTTTTTATCATGGCTGAATGTTCTCCTTCTCTCCCGCTTGAAAACTCTACTTAGCCCCCCCCCCTCTGCTCCTTCATGGCTTAGTCCCGATGGCGCGTATTTCGAAACTGCCACGTGGTGCGAAATAGTAACTGCCCCTTGGACTAAGCCTTGGAGGAGCAGACGAACAGAGCGCCGCGCCGCCGCGTGGTCCCCCCCCCAACCCACTAGCACCACCACAGCTAGCCCACTGGGAGCTGGCTTGCTCTGGATTCGCCTTCAAACGTCGAAATGCATGGCGCGTTTCAAACATTTTATCATTTTCAGTTTTACATATCCACCTATCCATTTCAACATGCCCGTCATACTAAAAGCAATGATCCCAAATATTTTCCGAATTAGTTGACCAGCCATGACAACCAATCAATCGATTTTTAAATTATTGATTGATTTTCCCTGCACAATACAATCCATTTTCAGGTTGATCAACAGAATCTCGTCAAGTACAGCCAATATTTGGAGCTTCTCCGGAACGCCTATGGCATTCAACTACCGGGAGAACTCGGACAGCAGCCCGCCCAATCGCAGGCCGAGTTTCAGCAATCGTCCTACCCGTCGGCCACGGCGACCTCGTACCAAGCCGGCGCAGGACAGCAAGCCGCGCAAGCACAGGCCGGTTATCAGCTGCCCACCTACTCGTCGGCTGCAGCACAGCAGCCCATCCAATCACAAATTGAGTACCAGTTGTCCCCTTACCCGTCGGCAAACGGCCAGTACCCTACTGGAGCCGTCCCTTACGCTCCCGCAGCACAACCCGTAGAACAGACCGTTCAACGCCCTGTAACTTATGCGGCTTCCACTGCCACACCTCAGTCGCAGTACCAAATCTATCAGCCTCATGCCTCCTCCTTCTATGGACAAGCGGGACAACTGCAGCAGCCATCAGTCTACCAGCCGGCCTCCCAACAAACTTACCCACAACCCGTTCAGTCTCAAACCTATCAACAAACGGTATCCCAACCCCAACCACCCCAGCGTCCTGTTCAGGTGCAACAAACCATTCAAGCTCAAACCTATCAGCAAATCGCATCTCAACCCCAGCCGCCTCAACGTCCAGTTCAGGTGCATTACCCCTCGCCATACTCTGCCACTCAGGTGCCTCTGAGCTCTCAAGAATACATTGCGCCCCAACAACAACCCCACTACCCCTCACCTCAAACGATACAGTATCCTGGACAGCAGGGTTCGTCCGAAGTTTCTCAGTATTCTGGGCAACAGGAACAGGTGCCACAGCAGCAAGTTCGACCACAACAACAAGTTTCCAGCTATGGACAGCAGGTATCTTGTACTTCCGCACCTCTTCTTGACTTTGCCTTCACTTTTGATTACTTCTGAAGGAATTTTTCAGCATAGTAAAATTTTCAGGGTGCACCAACTTACCAAACTGCTGCTTTAACTTATCCGCCTCCATATCCCCAGCAAAACGTGCAACCACAGCAGCCCAAACCACAGGTATGCAGCTTATGACATAATGGGAGTGAAAAGACAAGTCAATCTGCGTGCCGCAAGCGACAACAACTAGATGATCGCTTTGGAGATGTTACCTGATTTTATTGTACCACATATGGGCGCTGAGCGGCTAGAGCGGTGAAACCTATTTTACCGCTCTGGCCGCACATAGCAAACAATTTTGGACAATTCCTGCGCTTGCTCTCAGTTGAGGCAGTACTGCTAGATTGACGAATTCTTTGTTTTGTTTCCTGTAAAGATATAGGGTACCCGACAGGTGGCCCGTCGCGCGGCGAGAAGGCAGAGATGCAGACGGGTCAGCGGACGAGTCGCAGCGCTTTCTGTGCGATGTAGGACATAAAGTGGATAAAACATATAACAAATTCTTGCAATCTTAACGAGTAATTCTTAGAAACTTCAGTGGTCCGCTGACCCGTGCGACGCTTTGCTTTTGCACGTGGCGGCCTTCTTGTCGGTACCGCCAAGAATATAAGTGAGAGTTCGAAAGCCACAAGGATGGCTTTGGTCCTGACGCTGACCAGGGAATTTTGGCAACCTACTCTCGATTATTTTTGATGAAAATACGAAACTTATATTCCCGAGCACTTTTTGAAATTCTACGTTACTGTTGTTTTCATTACTTATTATAATATTCACTCTATATCCATATTATATCTACCTATTTTTTATTATTTATTATTATTTGTATTTATATTTATTTATTTATATCTATTGTTGATTTTATTTATCACTTATTTTCTTGGTGTAATATTTGGTATCGGTAATATCATTGGTGATCGACTTTTTGCCGTGGCCAAAGGTTTTTTTGAATTCGTTTGAGTTCGCGAATTCACTTATCCACCATTTCTGAAGCGAATGAATTCAGGTCTACACGTACAGAGGTCCAGGCCAGGCCGTACATCCCACGTATAGGTAAGACGATTCCATCATTCGCAGGTGCTTCTTAAATGTCTCAAATCAAAATCTATTTTTCGCCCTATGAGACTAAAAATCAGAACTGAGGATGGAGCAGTGGTGCGTGGCGCATTTACCGAAGGCAGTGTCGAAGGGACAACTCTTGAGTCGAATTTGGCCCATCGCAGCCTACTCTCGGCACGACTTCATAATAGAAAAAACGACGTGTGATTTGCTATGGAGGATAGAAGCGCTGGCTTGCGCGACGATTAGCTTCCCTATTTATTACGTCAAATCCTTCTTTCTAAGGCTGTCCTGTTCGGAATCCAAAGAGTTTTGATAGGACAAAACCACTACATACACCCTCCACTAGTGTCAACCATCCCTTCGCACTATTCGAACGAGGGGGTCGCATTTGTGGTTGATTTAGGAAAGGGGGAGTCGCCTTCAGGGGTTGAGTGGGATTAGATTGGTTGGGTGAATGGCGAGGCGATTTAGATTAGTTTTTGAGGGATTTGTTGGGGTGGGCGCGCGTAGGATAGGTGGGAGGAGTGGGAGAAGAGGAAAATTTGCCGTTCCGTTTCATTGCACTTATAAAGCTCCCCCCCCCCCCCCCCCGCCGCTCGACAGGTCCGTTTTGGAGAGGGAAGTGGAGTTCGGTGTTTTGACTGATCTCAGAATCAATTACTGCACAAACAGTCATTCTGGCGAGGGTGGTGGTCGAGGGTGAGAAGGTGGTCGTATTAGGGGAGCCTCCTGAGTCTCATGGTGGTGTTGGGGAGTCGCATCGAGACCCCCTAAAGGAGGGGGGGGTCGCGAAATTTCTGAAAATGTGCGAACGTCACGGTTTGACCCTGCTTGCGACGACGAAGGGGGGGGGGGATTTGAACTGAGGACGTTACCCATGCTTTGCAGAAATGCGAAACAAAAGGTGCTAAAAGGGGTTTTCATTCAGACGGGTTTTTTTTAGATGAATTTGGTGAACGCTTCTATGGAAGTAGCGTAAATTAAACAAAATTGGAGGATTTGCCGCTTCATTATGCCAAAATTTTTCAAAGGTGCTGACGCGAAGGTTTTTCCTGCCCCCTACTACAACTTTATCTGATTTCCCTTTTTTCCCCGATCAGCGCAAAACCCATTTCGTACTCAATCTGGTTAGGAGAAGAAAACTGCAAAAGGAAAGTTCGAAATTGCAAATTTCAACCTTCTATCACTCTTTCGAAAGACAAAATCCCTCTAGTAGAAAATGATTCGTTTAATCGTTCAGTTTTAGAAGTTCTGCTCAGCCACAAAAATATAATAATATTTTAACTACTTTTTATCTCAGCAGAAATCTACGCCACACTTATCCGAATATCATTTCAGTTCAAATTTGGCCTCGCACTCCGCCGAGCAGTCCCGACTATGAATCGAATTCCGTGATCGAGCCAGAAACAGTGGGCAGTGTCTACGGGGGCGAGGTAAGATCAACTCTCCATAAACGATGACGTCACTGAGACAGCGTTTCCAATTTTTAGTATCCGAATGCTGTCGAGGAGATCTACACTCCTCCGCAAACTGTGGCCACAACTCGTCCCACCACGACACCTCGTCCACGTCCTGCAACAACTCGCCCACGCCCCACGACGACTCGTCCTCGTCCACAGACAACTCCGGTCCCGCAACCTACGACAACGAAACCACTTGCGGTGGCTATTACTTCACAGTCGTTGACTCAGCAGGTACGGTAGTATTCAGAACACGGTAGGCCGGGTGGATGATGTAATCGGTTGTGACAAGGACATATGTTCACAGCGGGTGGCGTGGTATTGTTATCGCTAAGGTGTGGATTGCGTCAACGATTAGCGCTAGAGCGCATTATCTACGACAGATTAACTCGCGGTCAGACAGGTGTAAGGTCGAATAGTCTTCGAACTGCATGGAATCTTTAGGGAAGGGTCATCTGTGGTGGCGATTTTTGGAAAATTACCCACCTACACTATTGTTTTTCTCAGGCAAGTATCCCACATACTGATAGTTCGGGAACTTGAAGGATGTGACGGTTCCAAAAGGTCGTGCCTTGGCCATTTAGTCACTAATCTCTGTCTTATGGACAGGTGCTCGAATTAGCACCGCCGAGCGGAGTCAACTCGCGCATATTTTCGTGACAAATTGCGCAACCCAGATGAGCTAATGGGATCACATGGGAAATTGTATGTAACCCTGCACACTGTCAAGATTTCCTCGAGGTCACTGAGAAACCAGTAACTCTCATGGGATTTATCAATGAACCAACTCTATAAAGAACCCCACGAAATTAGCGCCTCTCTCACCGCCACCCCCCCCCCATTCCCTTAGCTCCAGCTAAAGTTTCGCTCACTTGGTTGACTTCCTGAGCTTTCAGAATGGAATACTTTGACTTGAAGTAATGCAAATGTTGCTGCGAAACGTAAATAAATCCCTTTATTCACCTCCACCACGCGCAACAATTCGGCGACCCATTCACTAGTGCAGCAGCATTGGAACTCTTCTGGTAGCATCTCTACCATATTTTCCGTCCCTTATCAGTGCAGGCAATGGGAGGTGCTTTACCGTTCCGTAACGAGAGGACTCCTGGACCTTTTTGGTGCCATCATTCAGGGGAAGAAGAGGTTGTTACTAGATAGCCAACCTACAATAAGATAAGAAGCGCAGCGGTGCTAAAATCAACGCGCTATTTTAGTGCCTAGTCACTCGAAAGATTTCGCTGTGTTGAATTACTCTTGAGACTTCAAGGGTTTGCTTTAAACTCAAAAAAGCAGAGCAAACTTCGATAAAGGGTTCCATAAAATTCTGATGTAAATCTCTAGAAAAATTGAACTCCTCTGATGGTGTGAACTTGCTTCGATTTCCCACCAGGTGAATATCGGTCGAGGATTCCTCAACGGCACGTCGAGGATTTCGCCTGATCAGTTACGTTCTCCCGCGCGGACATTCACACTCGCCATGCGCGTGCCGTCTGTGCTCTCCGCGCGGATGTTCACTCTCGGCACTACTCTCGCATGGTAGAGAGCTATGGTCGAGGATTTCCTCGACCGTTATTCACCCTGTTTTCGACCTGTTTTTGTCAATGAGTCTTATAAAGGTAGTCAAACTCACAATACATTCTCGACGGCTCTAGTACTGGTCTTGTGATGCACTGACTCGCTTTTTGGAGTGTTCGACACCGCGCAGATCCTCAACTTGTCGTGGACATTCACAGGAGACAGCCATTAGGCTTGGGGTTCAAACATGCTTCTGAAATTCGAGGCTTCGTTTCGTTAACTGCTACATATTAAAAGACCATGCCTGAGCCGGGATTCGAACCCAAACCTGATGCTTTCCTGCTAGAAAGGATGCCACATTACAGCACCGAGGCAACAGCTTCGTTAACTTTCGAGCGATATCACCGTAGTTTAGTTCTTCAAAGTTTCACATGGTTTTATGTCAGAATCGACCTGGGAAAGAGTGCGAAGAGTTTTGGCCTAAAGGGGTTACCGTTGTGAACTACGGTTGAGTTAGTAAGCCCAATATTGCCACCAACATTTTTGCTGAAAAAATCGTAACTTATGGGCTTTCGAGCAGTTGGAGGGGTAATTTTGGCTGATTGCGCAAGGCTGCATTTCGCAATTACTTAAGAGGGAATGGGAGAACTAATTGCTTGAACTGAAAAGCAACTACATGGTTAGGTATATCTACCTCTAACTGTTGATAGTAAAAGAAAATATGCAACACGCATTTTTTGGCAAAAGTGTTTGCCGTGGCTCCAAATACTTTCTCTGCACCGAAATGTCCATCCCCCACCCTCCTCCCGCCCCCCCCCCCCTCTCCCTGTGTACCTCTTTCTAAATGAGCGCCGAACGAACGTTCCAAAAGCTATGAAAGAATGTTCAGCGTGAGGTCAGTTAGTGTTACAAAAGCTAGGTAAGAGAAAACAATTCAGATAGGAATTGCGATTACGTCTGTCAAGAAGAGTGAGGGGTGCAATGCAAGTGGGAGGGGCACGTCTACTTTTCGTAGGTACGAAATGTAAGTGGGGACTGCATAATGTAATGAGATTCAAGGAACTTCGTGCACAGGAAAGGGTGTAACCCCCAATTACTGGAAGGGGAGGAGAGGGTGAGAGCAGTACTGAGCTCCTGCGTGAAGAGTTGAGATGTCTTCTGACTTGCTTCATATAGTGTCCATCACACCATAGCAGTGAGCACCATCCAACGTATACTCCTCCTTTCAAAAAGCGAGAAAGTGTCGGGTGCAGAACAAACACCACAACTGACGACGGCCTCCAAGTAAATCTGGTTAGAAGTTGTTCATAGTGATAGCTGATTTCTGGTAAATGATAGTTGTAATTAGTGACAATCGATAGAATACAACTGCAACAGGCTAATCATTTCATTGGCAGAAAACATTAACATTTTGTGAAGGCCGTCGTCACTTGTGGTGCATGGTCTGCATCCCGACACTTTCTCGCTTTTTGAAGGGAAGGGTACATACATGACGCTCGCGCCTACCGTATTCAAAAAATCGGCGTGCCCATACCCACTAGCATTGAACAAAGTTATGGAACAGATAATAAGGAAATGGGGTGCTATGCAAGTAAGGTGGGTACGCCGCATTTTTTTTTTTTTTTTATTTTTTTTTTTTTATTTTTTTTTGAACATAGTAGGTGCGGAACGTATGTAAGTGGGACTGCTGCCCACTACTATTTTGTCACGGGGATCGGAGAATTCGTGACTCAGAGGAGTGTAGCCAATCTAGGGGGGTAGGGTGAGAGGTAAGCAAACCAGCCCTTTTGGCGTTTCGGCTGGGACCGTATGCTGAATGTTGGGGAGGGGATGGGGTCCCCAACGGTCGACGGTTTACTTCAACTCGGTTGGTACGATAGGAGTACTGACGCAAGTGGTGCAGCTGGTCCAGCAGCTCCGCCAGAAGGGCTGGTTTGCTCACCCCAGGACTAAGCCTTGGAGAGGGACGGACCCGTCCTCTCTTTAAGGCTTAGTTCTGAGGTAAGCACCAAATTGTGGCGGTTCTAAGGACCGAGTTGAAGTGGTCCGTCCACCGTCGGGGACTCCATCCCCTCCCCAACATTCAGCATACGGTCCCAGCCGAAGCGCCAAAAGGGCTGGTTTGCTTACGTCGATGTGAGCCAGTCGCTTGACAATGCGTGAAAAGTGGCGTGTGTACCGCTATCTTGTATAGCACCGGAATCGGAGTAACTGTAGTTGGGGAGGAGGGGGGAAGGGGGGTCCGGGGTGAAACGCGGCCAGGCGCGGCGCTGTCCGTGCTTCTTCTCCAAGGCTGCCATAGGCCCGATACTTTTCGCCGCACTGGCGGCCAGTTTCGAAGTACAGTGGCACCACGGAATAAGCCTTGGAGAGGAAGACGGGCAAAGCGCCGCGCTGCCGCGTGCCCCCCCTCCCCCACCCCGCCCGCAAAGTTAGCACCAAGGAAATAAATAAAAACAGAACTGAAGTGGAGAAAAATTTAGAACATCAGGAAACAATGCCGAGTGAATGCACCGATTGTCAGAGTGGCCATACGAATCGATCAAGCTGTTCCGTGATCGACTGGTAGATCAATGCCATCGATCATAAAACTTCTGATTATCGCTAATCAATACAGCACATTGGGTTATGCCCTGGTCCACGTTTAGGTGGAAGGATTCCCGACAAGAACGAAAATCGAAGAAGGGGGAAACTTACCCAGTGAAGAGAGGCGGACCCTTGAGGGTGCTGACCGACGCGCAATTGGCAGCGAAAGATTTGACCTCGGATCTAGCATGGCTCACTCTTGGCGCAGGTTGGCGGGAACGCCCACCGACTATCTAATCACTACGCGGCGAGTGATTAGATAGGAGAGAGAGAGAGCGTTAGCGTTGAAGAGGGCACAGCGATGAGAGTCGCATCAATGCGGAAATCAACGGGCAAGGAAGGGGTCCCATTTCTCGGGTTTTGGGCCGTTTCAAATGGTTTCTTCTTCATCCCTGCTCCACTGACCACCTCTACCCTTATTTCCAATGAGCTACTTTTTCATCGTAAAATCTGCCTTCAATGTATGAGCCCAGAAATTAGCTTATGACAGATCTTCCTGCATTCACAGCGCTGATCAAAGCGTATTTCGCTTGAACGGCAGCGTTCAAGGAATTGCTCAAGCAAGCCCTTGGAAAAAACACGAGGGAGTCACGACCCAAGCGCGAGTGAAATCAGGAAAGTGGGCGCCGATTCCAGCTGACCACCGCAGTACATCCATAGATAGAACAGGCATTCAAACTCTTCTGCGTTTTTGAATCTCAACGGCATGCACGGCTCATCCTAGGGACGTCAGTGCCAACCACCGATTTTGTTCTCTTATTGAAATCTGCCTTTCAGATTCGACGTCTACCCGCTGTT
>MU874212.1:0-12274 GCA_036418205.1 Ostertagia ostertagi
CCTCCTAAACCATTTTACCACCTAACCCACACCGGACGAAATGAAGGCTCGATTCGCGCGGACAGCATGCGACAAAGATTGCCATGCACGTCAAAATATTATTTCATTAGGTGTACACGTATGAAATATAGAAGGGTATTAACTTTACCAACATAAGCCTGAATTCCCGTAGCTCAAAGGCGGATTTAAAGATGAAAAGGCAGCTCATCGAAAACAAAGGTAGAGCTGGTCAGCGGAGCAGGGATGAAGAAGAAACCACGTGAAACTACCCAAAACCCAAGCAATGGGACCCTTTCGTTCTCCGCTGATTTCCGCACCAATGCGACTCCCACGGGTGCTGGCCTCTTCAAAACTCACGCTATTTTTGCTACCTAATCACTAGCCGCGTATAGACATATGGTGAGTGATTAGATAATCGGTGGGTGTTCAGGACCAACTGCGCCAAAGGGAAAGACTTCGAGCGCGGATTGCTCGATTGAGAAAGGCGGATGGGTTGACCCGGGCCGTATGCTGAATGTTGGGTAGGGGCTGGGGTCCCCGACCCGCGATGCTGAATGTTGGGGCTCCCAGCAGAGTTTCGTCGCGGGACCTACAGGTGACTGGCCAGTCCTTTAATTCTGTGATGAAGTTTTTGTCTTTTCACTGTTCTAGGTTACAGATTCGTCCACGCACACATTGCCATATTGAAGTAATACACCAATGTGACACGAAGTAATAGAAGACGCGAACCAAACTTCAGTCTAAAGTAGTGAATTGACAGACTGGCAAGATTATGGCAATATAGCTAGACGTACACGAACGATCCAGCATATAAATGAATCAAAGGATGTACTAACGCAATTACAACAATATAGCTGTATATACATGGACAAATTTACAATATAAAACAGGGAAAAGGTGAAAAGGTAATCGTAAAATCAAAGGACCGGTCAGTGGCCGCCTGGTCCCGCGACGAAACTCTGTTGGGAGCCCCAACATTCAGCATCGCGGGTCGGGGACCCCAGCCCCTACCCAACATTCAGCATACGGCCCCAGCACTTTCCGGACATGGACTGTCTCTTTACAGGGTTAATTTCGCCTTTTTCGGAATCCGTTCTTATCGTGGAATCCTCGTTTCTGGAGCGAGTCGGACTACTTTCCCAGCTCACGTTTTGAGGATTATGAAGTTCAGCTGAGAAAGATGGCCACGCACTGATTGGCAGAATAGGAAAACGACCGTTAGGGGTTTCAAGTTTTCAGCCAGTACACGCCAAAACTTTTCGGTTAGATCTAAAGACCTCCAATTCTACTCTCCCACTTTACACATATTCTTTTCATTACCTACTGATCCCTTGAAGACCAAACCTCGGAGTATGAGACAAAAATAGAAGCTGTTGATACCACGCCTGTTCATAGCCCACTGAAAAAAGGTTTAAAATGGAATATTTATTAACTGGCCTTACGTTTCGACCGCTTCGTCTTCTTCAGAGCCTTGAAGAAGTCCAAAATTCCACCGATGCGGAGCGCTGGCTCACGCCCTGTGTTGGTTAAAGCGTCATTACAGCGAATCAGATAATAAAATTAGAGTAGACATCAAATGGAGACTACTGTCATTACAACGTCCATTTGTTATTTCATGATTGTAATGCTGCAATTTCTATGTAAAACACTTTTTGTGCAAAACTGTCACCTAGACGAGGTGTTGCTTCACACGTGGAAGGGAGCACTGTATAAGGGGAAGTTCGCACGGAAGGTCGCGGGAGACTATTATTCATGAAAAATGGCTTTTTCCTCAAGCTGATCCCCTTTAGATAGAGTCTAACTCTTTGCTGAACCAGCGTTTCACCGACTTTTTTTTTCGAACAAACTGCACAAGCTGTTATACAAAGCTCAACTTACTCAGTATTGCGGCAGCAGTGATTTCACCAATCCGACCGGGAATTAAATAACCTAACGTCAATATCATAAGACTTTGCGAATCGCGCGATTCGCTAGCGTCTGCGGTCGCGTCGCGGCCAGTGAATCACTCAATTGGCTGGTACCGCAACGCGACCGCGGACGCTAGCGAATCGCGCGAATCGCTAGTAGCGAATCGCGCGATTCGCAAAGTCTGACATCGGCCTAAGAGAGACATAAGCACGAGAAAAGTAGATCGCAAGTCGGCGTAATGGGAACTGAAGATCGCCACTGAGTTGGGTCACTGGATTCTTGAGGATTACTGGCTGGGAGGGTTAAAAAACAACTAAAGTATGTAGGTACAATTTTAATCGCGAGGTCTGAAAACTACTTGATTTGGTCCCCAAAATCACGTGGCGATGAAGCTATGAAGAAAGCGATTCGAATCTAGCAAAAGCTATAAGCATAATTGAAAGCTCAGTACTTACCAGTATATGAAAAAAAGAAGTCAACTATCGGATGATATTACGTTCAGTAAGGCGCTTTTATGGGACATAGAAAAGTACATTCGCTTAAGAGGTGACCTCAACCGACAGGGAAATTTGATTGACGTCGGTGACGTGGTACTTCGACAAGATCCTGGAAACACGTGGCGATCACGCCATCAGTCCGGCGATTATCTACAAAAAAGCCTCACTATTGTTCAAAATACCGAGTGCGAAAAGCTCGAACAGAACCATATCCATACAGAACATTAGAACTTTCTCAACTACAGGTGCCAGAAAGGGCATATTTGTAAGCTACAAAGGGTCGACGGACTTCCTGAACTCAGTCCTTTAAACCGCCTCTCTCGCGGGTCCCTCTTTCTCCAAGGCTTAGTCCCAGGCTATTCACCCGTTCTCTATTCGTGTGTGATCTTGCCATTCGCGGCAAGACCGTTGAGGAAATATCAAGTAGTCCGTATACCAGCTACAAAGGGTGCAGTTGTATATATAAAAAAGTTCTAAAAATGAGGGCAGCCTGTAACATTGCGTCAGATTCACCGTAATAACTTCAGTTTTTGACCTAGGGTCAACCCTAGTGTTAGCTACACGTAGGAAACAGTGCGTCTACTTATGGAACGGACCTAGAGGGGTCGTACTCTCTCGGTGGCCGGCAGTGGGATTTGTGGTAATCTCCCTACTGATCATAACCATGTTTCAGGAAGAGCATGAGAAAGGAAGACTTGCAGAAACAGCAGCTGCAAGACATGTAGCATCGTTCAAAAAAGTGCTCCCACCATGACATGGGTCCACCCACGAAACCACATTTGAAACTAAAGTGTAGCTGGAGTATTGCCTAAGACAACATGGACAATAGTCACCACATTACGTTTACGCAAGATAATTGATGCTAGAGCATCTGTAAGCCGCTTCCTTCTGAATGAGCTTTCAAATGAATCAGCTAATCAGAAGCGCGACCGAGGCGTGGCGCACACCAAGGCAGGGGATATCAGTGCAAGCGCATGCACAAAGCATTCTAACACATCCTATGGTCAACACGATATTGTTTTCCCTGGAGGTTGCGGCCAGTGAAACCTAAAAAAAAACCGCTTTTTTAAGAGAATGGCTTGGAGAATGCGCCCCTCAAAAATGTAGCGATGGGACTAATTTTCGGACTACTGACTATTAAGAAACGTTTGGTACTTTTTAGAAAGCTTGAATCCTGTAGTTTCTCATACCGTGTTCAGCTTCCCAAATAAATGAGTTTGAAGGAAGTTATGGTCGTTTAAATTGTTGAAAAGTCGCGTTTGCACAGAAAAAAGTTCCAACGTGCTAAATTTTTACTAAATTAGCTTTCGATGAATTTCAGCCATGATTGGAGAGAGAGAATGATTTGAATTTTTTAAATCAAATAACTCCGGCGCAAAAGCTCGAATATGAAGAAAGTTATAGCCCTAAAAAGAGGAAGGTGAAAATTGTAGTGCAAATTCATTTCTTGCAATAACTTAATTATTTCAGATTGTTTAAGAACAAATCCGCTCTACTTAAGAAGGATGACCGTCGGTGATCCAGAATCCACCTCCGTCTTCCGAGGAACCTGAAATTTTACAAGGAAAAATTCCTCTACTTCTCAATTTCCCCTTTCGACACCTGTTCCCATTCAACAAACGCGCCCCATTGCAGTCACCGAGGGCGCGATCCACCACATTCAAACCTGTCAATCCTTTAGCCCTCAGCCATGAGGTCCGCGTCACAAATGACTTTATGTCCAAATTCCATGCGTACGCTGTTTTTCGGAACGGTAACTCGTCTTTTATGAAATTTGATCCGAAATTCAGCATTTTTGTCTAAAGAAGTTCTGTATTTATACGATTATTATTGTTTAAGTAATCTTATCACCACTTTGAGCTACACACAGGGGGTCGTACCAAATCGCCCATGAAGGGGGTCGTAAAAAAATCAAAAAGTAGCAACGATAGGACCACCCTGTTTTGGGACTAAGCTTTGTGGGAAAAGAGGGATTCGGGCTGCTGAACAATTTTCATTCGTTCTGGAATTCGTCAGGAACTGTGTTAGGCTTAGTCCTAGTGGCCATCAGAGCAGGCACATTGCGCAGGGGACTAAACGAGGACGAGAAGGCTCCCAGACCATACCTAACCATTTGGGCGCGACCGCGGCCGAGTTGATAGGTGCCCGCGAACTCAGCACAGCACAGTTCGCGTGGCACCTCGAGTGCGTTTTCAACGGTTCGCGGCACAATCAACTCGGCCGCATTTGCCGCGGTCGCGCCCAATTGGTTAGGTATTGTCTGGGAGCCGGACGAGAATGGAAATGTTTGTTGTAAATTTGAATGACATGAGTGCTCCGCTTCCCTTCCTGACTACACTTTGGACAAATTTTCCAACACGTGAGAGTCCAAACAGGAAAACACATTATGCTTTTCAGGACTAAGCTGAAGAAAGAAAGGAAGCAGAGGTGCTGTAATGGTGTGCAATATGCGAAGGCAGAGAACACTAATATAAAAGTGTCACGTCAGCCTTCCGATTGATCGCTGCCTCTTGACGATTCTAACATGGTATAGAATTCAGGAATAGAGTCCAAGACACATCGAATCGGCGCCAACTCAAGACGCTCTGACGGGCAAGGGCGACAAAGCAAAACGTACTAAAGGAAGTGTAGGGATCCACAGACGAGGTATCAACACTGAAATAGCCAATTCTGATGCTTTTGAGCGTCCAAGGCTTTCGCGAGATTTCGCGCACCCAACTTGCAAATAAGCGAACAATGGTACATTCACACACTTTCGCATTCATGACTAAAAACCGATATTGCGAAAAGATTGACAGGTGTGGTCATTTTTTGAGGAACAATCGAAGTGAATGCAATCATTTGCGCAGAACAATTGACTTTCGTAAAACGCTCAGTGGACGCAGCCATTAAATCGACAAATATCTAACCTTTTTACATAGTTGTATCCTACCAAACTTCCCAGATGGGCTCGTTATACGACAGCGAAAAATCAAAAGCATTACCTTATATATATACAGGGGGGAAAAAAAGACATTTTGCCTATGTCGGACTTCGGCTCTTTTTTCTTCGCAGAGATTGCTGTCGTTGACGGGAGTTCCTCAGCAGAGTATTCCCTAAGTGTTCCTCTATTAGTGTACGCAGGCTCTCCTTCACTGCCCTCACCGTCTTCAGAATATGACGTCATCTGTCACCGTCGTCAGGCTCAAGGAGGTCTACCGTAAGAGCTTCAGCCTGAAGCTCTTACGCAATTTCGTGAATCGATTTAATGTTGGATAGTTTTCTAGAGGCATTAGCTACCACTGTGCAAATCCCCTCGGAACTAGCTTTCCAGTAAGGGTCGTTATGGTACACGATCCTTCGAAGACCCCATTGAGATCGACCAGTGCACCATGTTTCCAGGGCAAATTCTTCTGATGCCGTCCACGTAGTGGCCTATGAAGATTTTCTTATAGAATGGAATGCACTCTTTAATAATAAGTTGGAACCGTTCGGTCTGAGTTGAGTAAAATGTGCTTAAATCCATCTGGAAGTGGAGGCAAAATGTCTTTTTTTTGCCCCCCCTGTATCCATAGAAACTTGTTTTGTTGCTAACTTAGTTGGGGGGGCACGCAGCGCGGCGCGGCAGTCTGCTCACCTGGGCTCTCTCGAGCGAGACAGTGTAAACTCGAACATTCCAGCTTTTCACGCATGTCAAGTGACTGCCCCCCCCCCCCCCTAGACTGGCTACACTCCCCCTGGCCCACGGATTTCCGAACATGCCAGGCGAGCAGACTGCCGCGCCGCCGCGCCCCCCCCCCCCCCAACTAAGTTAGCACCTGGCTTTTTTATCAATGTGACTTTTTCTCAAGTGGTTATCTTTCACTCCTTGACACATTCACGCCGACGGCAGCCCATGTGGGCTGACGGGTACTCGCGGGCCGATGGCAGCCCATATAGCCTGCAGGTTCGAAGCACATACGGTTCGATAATATCATAAGTTATTCGAATATTCTCGATATCAACGAAAAATTAGGACAATGAATAACTAATACACACATGGTCCACGGGAGCGTCAGATATGCTTGCTTGCTACGGTTTACTCTCTGTTTTCTTTCTGTTGCCATGAATATGTAAATTGAACAAGAGGCAGGAGTAAACTCAAACCTATGGACGGTAAGATACGTGATCTTACTAGAACAATCGGAGATAAAAAATGTTGTCGAAAAGCGAATTCATATATATCACCATTTCATTGCCACTGCTCGGGAATCTGGCAATATAATCCTGTCTACTTTTACGCATTGAACACTTGTGGATGTATCTCTTCACATCGATGTCGTCTTTTTCAAAACTCAAACAGGAAGGTAAGGTTGCGCGGCACACATAAAATCCCGCTTGCCCACGTGGCCAACATCGCGACCGAAAACACGAAACACGCGTCATCGTGAGTGTGAGAAAGAGCACAGAATAGAGCATGTAAGCTTAGAAATTATCTCTGCATTGACAACACTCACCAATAGAGACTCATTAGCTGATTTAGCAGCAGGAACATGAGGAAGAAGGAGGAGAAATCACTTCAGGACAATTTTGAATAATTTTCTCTATGAAAACATATGCAGCAACGATTAACAGTTTAATCTGACCCAGTTTTGTGCCATTCAGCTGCATGAATCACTTGCATTTACAGTCCTCTATAAGCCGATAGCTCGCGACGGAGCTGAGTAAACACAAGATAAACTTTCGATTTATTCAAATTAGCAGCTAGTGGCGAGCTGGACTGAAAAACAAACAGCAGGCAATTGAAAGGACGAAGACTCGGATGCAGAAATTTAGCATTCTCTCTACGAAAACTTTGCACTTCTTTTCGCTTTATATTTCGATGTTGGGCATAAGGTTCAGACTGAGTGAAGATTTCTGCGGAAAAAGCTCGCAGAAATAGCAACCATGGCCGGTATTCTCGTGAAATTCGATGCATCATGTGTTTTTTGATGCCACATCATGAATTGTGCAATAACGACAGGTCGCGCCGGGGAAATAGTACACAAGTGAAGACATCAAATCCATGCACCCCGCAGAAGGCAAAATGAAGCATAAGTTACGGTGAATTCATGTTTTGATGAATTTCGATGCCTCAAAGACAGTGTCATTTGCAGCAACACAAAATCTACAATGCCTCAATCTTCGTACTAAGAACGTGTTTCATTCCAACTGGCTGACGTCAAAAGACGCAGAACTTCAAAGTAGGTCAAGGAATATAGGGCCCTTCATTCTACGTCTGTTGAAACATCAGAACATGGTTGATCCTAGGAAAGAATACTGCGGACCTGTCTAATTGTAAGCTGGAACAGTTAGGATAAAATGATACCAAATGTAAAGCAATCAGAGATACGCCTGAATGAGCAAAATACATCCGTCTTCGGAGGAGCGAATCCGGAATCTGGTAAAACGATAAGAAATATGAGAAAAATACAACGACCGTTGATTATAAGCAGCATAAATGACGTACCATCCTAGTGAAATCGAACAGAATTTGAATTACGGATACGGTAACGCCGTGTGGTCGTAGTAGGCATGCTGGCACGCCGGCACGCCTAAGTTCCACTTTGCTATTTGGGGCCGTATGCAAACCTCCCCAAAGGGGTTGGAGGACGAAAAGTCCTTTAAATTTTCTGGGATTGCCCTGATAAAGGACCTACATTTAATGTATGTATGTAGGTAAAAGTAAACATGCACTGAAAATGAAGAAACTATATCGTTCAAAACAAATAAATTTAAAGGAAACTTTGGATCACTTAGCTTCGGGGAAGGATAGCATACGGGCCTTGGAGGACTGATTTGGGAGGGGCCGTAAGGTACGCTTCCCCGAACAAGAGAGGGACCCTTTCCTGGTAAGGTATGATATTCCCGAAAACTCTCAGAGGAAAGGCAGTGCCACCGGTCCTCGGGGATACCTACTGGCCTGCATGCCCGTGATTAGCAAGCAGGTATCACGGGTCAAGCAAAAATCACGGGCACATCTCCGCGATTGCATGTCAAACCGGTGGACGTGGCTGTAGGGGGTTGACCGGTTTTAGGGTAGGATCGATCAGAAGGAAGAAGATGGACGAGGGAATGAAGAAGTCAGCAGATGGATAAGAAGGAAGGATAGGAGAGTCCCCCTATATAAGAAGACCCCCGGTGTGCAATAAACATTCTCAACACTGTCTGTGTCCTGACACGTCATTACTGGCGATCAGGACGAAGAAGAAGGAACAGCTACTCGAAGGAGGCCGTAGTCATCGTTCCAGAAGAAGAAAGAAGATCCAGTGAGGGCAGCTATTGAAACGAAGATGGAGGTTAACGGCGTCGATGGCAAGGAGAGTAAGGTAGCCCCCACCACGCTGTCCACGACGTTGCCAGATAGCGGAGCCCAATAGGTGTACCGCGGGAGAACCCCGGGGCCATATGCCCCGGGAACGTCGTGGCGCACGTGGTGGAGGTTGTTTACCAACTTTCTTACATTGAGGAAAGGGAACGAACGCTAGTCTCCTCAAGAAGAATAGGTCAACTCGAAACTAACGATTTATTCCAGTCCTTTATTACACGGGCCAAGATGGAGCGAAACAGATCGCCAGCTTTCAGCAGTGCGATGAGCAGCACTTCAACCCACCAAGCAATTGGTGCTGGCAGAGCTGGTTTTGGATATATTAGGTTGTCTCAGAAGTTCGTGCGTATTTTGAACTTATTTTTGAGCCTGCACTATTCCAAGCACGTGTGCAACCTATCATCATTATATGTACCACCACTATCAGTGACTTGTTACCAACATCCAACCAAAGATTGGCAACTTAACTCTCAAAGGGCTGGCAGTTATGAGCTGAAAAAGGCAGTGAGGTCGATTTTGAGGTGCTAATGGGAATCGTATTTTTTGTCGTCAAGAAGGCGGCTGAGCAGAAAGGGCAGATGTCTTTCGAAAGAGAATGACTACCGCTGCACGATGAATGTGGTAGGCCTTTTCAGCTGGGCTTCGATATTCAGAATCGCTTCATTATCGAAATGTGTGGCCTCGGGTGTTGTGGAGCGTACACACTTTTTCGAGTTTTAACGACATTTGTTGGGGTTTCACCGTGAGTCTCTGCCGTTGATCTCCCTACACTTGAGTGAATTCATATCTATAATGATTGACACATGTCTAGTGTGGCTTACTCGATAACGCTCCAAAAGAGGTGGAGCACGACCTTGTGGTGAATTTCTTCACTTTTCACCCTCTTCTGTCCGATCTAGTCCCTGGAGATTCTAGGTGTGGTTGTCATGGAACCTGAGCTTCTCAACTGCAGTAGTAGCTTTGTTCAACCAGGGCGTACGGATGGAGCTGGACACAAATTGTAGACGGGACTCGTGCCGCACTCCTGTCATCAGTGATCAACTCATGAGGGAATCTTTGGTGAGGCTTCAACCATTCTACGAAGGAGCGAGAACCTCTACGCATTGTGCATCTGGAACACCAGGATGTGGTTGCCACAAAGCAGGTAGCCCCGTGTGGAGTGACTCCCACGAGAGAGCACAGATTCTCCAAATCCGACACTGATGGCCTCTCTGAACGTGGGATTTTTCTACCGGCTGTAGTCTCCTGGCAGAGAAGATCCAGCTATTCTGATACCTCACTGTTGGTGAGGGCGAGGAGATGTATCGCGATGCAGATGCCGCTTCAGGCTTCAATCGGTTTGTGGCTCAGTAGAGCTGCTTAAGTCAGAGCGCGAAAAACATAGCTCTTTTCTCTTTCCACTTTGAACTCGAAGAAGGCGACGATGGTGGGCAGGATTCGGGTATAAGCTACTGCACAGTGTGCCCTATCCACAGCCTACGTGAACACATTTTGAATTTGTTGAAGGAGCTTGTGGCATGAGATCCAAAAAATACGCACGAACTTTCGAGACAACCTAAATATGTATAACTTAAAACCAAGGTCATTCTCTGCCAAGAGTTTTATGCAGACTTGCAGAAGGCTGTGAACGGATGTAGGTTCGAGGAGATAAAGAACCACAGAGATGCTATGGTTACGAACTATGGTATTCATTGGCGGACTTCAATCATTGGAAACAAGGAAGCGGTTATTGGAGAAAGAAGATTTGTCGTCAAAGGAAGCTTTGGAACAAATCGAAGCTTTGGGAACGAGTGAGCGTTAGCGCCCCCCCCCCACTTAAAAGAAGGACCGCAGTCGTTGGGAATAGATCGTGCTAGAGGTGAGCCGAAAAGCTGTTCCAGGGGCCGGGTGCAGCAAGCCCCAACGAGGGGATGGGTCCCCAAAGTTCTGTGTCTCTACTCTGTCGATGACGCAACTCTCGTGGTTAAGAATAGGGGAAGAGTCCAGAGATGCAGAGTTTAGGGGACCCATCCCCTCGTTGGGGCTTGCTGCACCCGGCCCCAAAACAAGGACGTATAGGAAGACCACAGGCAGTAGAAAGGAATGTCAAACGTACGGGCAAGGGCCCTGCCCGGGAGCGTGTGGCGTGTAATGTCTGTGGTAAGGTAGGTCATTTTGCTAGGGATTGTTTCAGAAGAGAAAAAGCGTTTTGCAAACTGTGCAATAAACGCGGACATCTGGCCTGTGCATGCCGAGGAGCGGCTGCAAGAGGAAAAGACTCCCGCAAAATACATTGGTGCGTGGAGCCTCCCGGAAGCTCCGACGGTGACGATGAGGAAGGAGCTGACCTGGAGAATACAATTTTTGCGGTAAGTCAAAGTCACCGTCGTGGAGCGAGAAGACCGGTGAGTTATGCAGGAGGAAATGGAAAGGAGGAAATGGAAATGCCGATGGATTATCAAGACTACCGGACCCGCGCGAATTACCGAGTCCAACGGAAGTGTTACATGAAGTGCAGATGTCGGAGATGGCGGATGAAGCACTGGATAGACTGCCAATTACGGTGGAAGAATTGGCTAAGGCTACTAGTGAAGACGAGACGTTGCGCCGAATTGTAGTGCTGGTCCGTGAGGGAAGGCAGGAGAAAGTAAGGGATGAAGGACTCCGACCCTTCCTCCCGAAGGTGGGCTCGTTGTCGTTATATAAAGGTTGCTTGATGTGGGACAATCGAGTAGTGATCCCAAGAAAATATAGACTGGCTGTGCTTAAAATGTTGCATAACAGCCATTACGGTCGCAACAGGATGATATGTTTGGCAAGAACAAAGATTTGGTTTCCGGGAATGGATGCTGCCATTGAGAAAATAGCAAAAAGTTGTGAAATATGTGGAGCATTAGGGAAGCACCCTGGTAGAGTACCACTGCACCCGTGGGAAGAACCGCAGAAGGTGTGGCAACATTTGCATGTGGATTTTTGTGAAACTACCAACGGATCGAAATGGTTGGTAGCAGTGGACGCAAAGTCAAAATGGCCGGAAGTTATAAAAATGGGGTTAACTACGGCGGGAAGGACAGCGATTTAACTAAAGGAGGTGTTTAGTAGGCATGGGTTGCCAGAGCAGTTGGTGTCCGATAATGGCCCTCCCTTTACGTCTAAACAGTTTAGGGAATATTGTGAATATAGAGGGATTGAGCAGGTGTTCACTCCTCCTTATCATCCAAATTCTAATGGTGAGGCAGAGAGGTTTGTGAGTGACCTGTTGTTCGAATATAGAGTCACGCCTCATGTGGCAACAGGGTTGAGTCCCGGCTGAGTTGCTGATGGGTCGGAGGTTAAGAACGGTTTTTGATATAGTGAAGTCTGGTGTGAACCCGCAATTGAATAAATATAGGGAGAGAATGAAGAGGTATTATGACCGTGGCAAAAAAGAGCGTAAGTTTGTGGTCGGCCAGGAAGTTATTCATTAGAAATTATTCAGGGAATGAAAATAAGTGGATTCCGGGAATAGTGACGCAAGTCCTAGGTTCCTGCACGTATGAAGTGCATTTCGAAACGGGTCATAAGG
>MU874213.1:0-12274 GCA_036418205.1 Ostertagia ostertagi
AGGGAACTAAGGGAGATCAGAAGGAACATGATGATGTCAGATCGTGTGTGGAGCTGTTTCGGGCTCACAGCATACAAGATACAAATAAATATTTTAAAATCTACAACTCTACGTAGATGTCTACATTCCATCATTTTAACAAGTCGGACATGCTCTAGCAAATGGCGACTAGTTTGTCCAGATCCACCCTCAGTGGCGCTGGGTACAGCAGTGAGATTGCCAGTTGAGGGGTAGTTGGAGTGTGGGTCATCTTCAACTAAAAAGCCAACCTCTCGATAGAGTGAACTACAAGCAGACCGTGGATTGAGGGAGCGTGCCCTCGCCTATCTGCTGGTTGATTCTCTATGTTGTTGGGCGTTTGAAAGATCCTAATCAGAAGTGATTAAGAAGGGAGCTCAAAAATAGGTTCCAGAAAAATTGAAATATCAGCCACGGAAGGCAGCATGTAAATGGGCTGAGTAATTGCTCAGGTAGGATAATGTGGATGCTACTTCGCAAAACATGTTTCACGCCTTCACCATTTTTCTTGGATTTTTAATAACAATAAATGTAAAGTGATTCACTAATTATGGGACAACCTAATAATATATCCCCCGCACCCATTACACTCATTTTTTTCGCGCACGCCTGATTCTTTTAGAAGTTTCTTGTATTTATTCCATGGAAGAGACCTTGACGTAGCTACAAACATAGTGGCCCATAGAATGGTCACGTATGCTTTAATTTAGAGGAGAGATTTCTGAACCATACGAAATCTTCAGTTCAATAAATTTTTCGTTTACTTTTTCTTTTTATGAATGTGAAGATTTAAATAGTAGTAGAAGTAGATACGGAACCTTAGGGATGACAATATGTGTGTTTTGATTAAATAATCAACGTAAAATTGCTTTTGAGGTCCATTGCAGCTAGTTCTGATCGAAATTCCACTTCTGTACCCCTGGGTAGGTTGTACTCATTACAATTTACTGATCTGGTTTTGTATTGATCATTATTTATGTATTTATCACTCAAAATCTGCTTGAACGACCTGAGGCGGCCGCGCCCGCAAAATCGCCCCGGTCCCACGTGGCCAAAAAAGCCAAAACTCGCGTTGTCGTCAACGTGTTAAATAAGTTGTTAATAGTAACAGATTGAAAAGAATGGAGGGCATAGTTTCAGTGATTTTCAAATAAGAAAGATTACCCTGTACTCGCATATCCAGACGCATACGGCAACGTGGAGCACAAGAAGCGCTGGAAGTCAGTAGTCGCTCTTGGTAACATTATAAGGTAAGCAAGAACGACCATTGTTTGACAACACGCGGTGGCAGTAGACTAAAAATATTTTTTTTGCAGCCGAGCGGTACTGTTTCTCGATGCTGCAATCCCTTCATAGGTATATTCATGCGTTCTTGACTACAATTCTCTACCAGCAGTATTGCTGCCTCCAACCGCTGGTCTGCTCGCTCACTACAGTAGCTCTTTTGTGTTCAGGGCTACATAACGAGCGTACAAATCTCGTAATTGAAGTAGCTCACACGTTGATCATACCCTACTTCAACTGACCTCCCAACTGTAAACAGCACACATAAGAGAGCAACTCATTTTTTTGCAGACAACAGACGCACTGTCAGCTTCTATGAGAATCCAATTCAATAAAAGGTAGGTCCATCTAGTTGCGCTCACGCGGCAAATTCCATCGCCTCGCTTGTCTCTTCTGTGTTTCGTCCGGTGCTCAACGTTTGGGTTTGACGAGGAATCCAGACGCCGACGGAGAATGGGGTCGCACAGCCGCTCAGTGGCGTTCCACTGCTGCTTTGGAGGTGATGTGTCGAGTAGCGTAGTGGAACGGTAGGGTGACTTGGTAAGCAGTCGGAGAAAGAGGAAGGAGGGCACGTGGCACAGCGTGTAAGGCGTGATGTCGTCCATTTTAGCATAGGGGCTCGCACGTGCTGTGACCACGCGCACACCTTAACCTGTGGCACCAGCGTTCCAAGCACAGCAAATTTATTTATTAGGTACTTTCACTTTTTGCAGGCCGTGGGAGGTAAAGTCGTATTGACAACTGTATGGGCGCTGCTTGATATTCCGTCAAGACATGTGCAGTCCAACTCTGGACTTTTGATAGAGAAGCATGATATCAGGTGTTGAAGCTTGCTCCATCAGTGACTGCACAAACTTGACAACCTCTAGCTAGATCGATAACGCTGCGGAATATTTGATATTTCTGCTAAATGGCATGGTGTTGTACACTAGAAATTTTTTTACCATTCACCTGTATAAAAAAGTTCAACTCTCTTCTGTCTCTGGATACGTGTTCAGCACTCATTTCGGACCTGCGAGCTGTCATTTCCTGGATAAAAATGAATACATTCAACATGAGTAGAGAGTCGTATGACATTTGAATCAATAACTTTTCTAGCCGATCCCAATCCAAGAATATTTTAACCGTCAAGTTGCCGTGAGTTAGGTCGCCCAAAAGCTTGATCAATGACATTTGAAACATTTGATGCTAGTACCTCCAAGCCATTGTAATGCGCACACTCGCTGATAGGACAATTTTTACTAGATCCAAGCTCTAATACCGTGAAGAAAACGCATAGTTGAATTACCGCTCAGGTTATCAGTCGACAGACTTCATGGTTTGTTATTTTATACAAAGTCCATATCGACTGGAGAAGCAGGAAAGTTGGACTCAACACCTGCAAGGATAATACAGCCACGTGCATCAACTTCCTTTATTCCTTTATGCAAAGGCAAGGGTCGGTTTCAGCCTCACAAGGGGGTTCTTTCAAGGGCAAGCCACGCTTTTGAAAACGGTTCCTTGCATATTGTAGGGACGCATGTATGGACCACAAAACCATGTTTCGTTTTCGCTGAACGGTTTTAGTAGTATCCAAAAAGTGGTGAATGATACCCTTGATGGATCCCCCGCGGCGACTAAATTTTGCAATCAAGGTTGGCGGCCACTTGTTGGCTTCAAAATGGTCCTGACGATGAATATGACATCTGATTTTGACATTTAGCGCGATTTGGCACCAAACCGTAGGCGCCAATGCAAAATTTAGTCGCCACGGGGGATCGAACCATTAGGTGCATTTATGCTTCTTTTTCATACTGCTTGAACCGTTCAGCGAAAATGAAACAATTCAAAAAACAAGCTGGCAATTGCTGGCAAGTAGCCAGCTATTGCAATTGGGGCGCAATAATGGGATCGTTTCATGTTTTGAAGGTAGAAGGAAAAAATGTAGAAATTCAGCGTTGTCGGCATCACTACATCGATTGCTTTAAAGGATCGACCTCAAATAGTCCCGGCGGTCCCGCAACGACCGCCAATCAACTACGCGCTCTTCACAGCAGCAAGGGGGCGGCTCCACCGAGGCTCGGTGGACCCGCCCTTTTCGAAGAAGTTCGAGCCCTTCCTACGCATTTCAAAGGTAAGTTTTTAATTCAGTGACAGTTCCTATGAACTTTACTTGGGCTGGGGCATGCTTCCACACCTCAGGATTGAATTAGTTGAAACCCTCCCTGGACTGTTGCTTTAACCACGCCAAATGCGTTGAAAGCTCTTCAAAACAAAATAATTCCACATTCGAATATAAAACTTACTCATCTTCAATCATTCTATTAGGATCAAAAACATTGGCAATATTTTCTGAATCCTAATAGAATGATTTTGCTCCGTTGGTGAATAAGAAATGGTGAATACGCGCATAAAGTTCCAGATGTCCCTCAAACCCAATTAATCCTATGAGGTAGAATCGACAGAGTGCGTACTATTATTTTATCATGCCTGTGCGCAATGAGGTGAGCTTCTACGCACTCTTCTAGCTCAAAGCCTAAAGGGAGAAAAGCCTTCAGAAATGGTGTTGTGACTCAACTAGTCGCAGTAGACCTTCTCATAACAGATTCTGCCCGTACGGTTGCTGCAGATGAGCCGCACACCTCCATGAGATCATACTCAATAGTTCAAATGGGCGAGTGTGTGGTCAATAGATCTCTTGGAAGGTCTTCCGTAGAAAATGTGGCCAGACCTTTTGCACGCTCGAATTGAATGGGGATGAAGAGCTCACCTTCCGTCTCAACCATAGCTGTACAAGTATACCAATGTCGATAGCGACGTTTGTGAAAAATAACGTAGAATTATAACAGAAACCTATATAATAGGCCAGCACTCGAGAACATGAATCATTACCATAACTCCAAATTGGAGGTGCTTGCTTGTAGGAATATTCGCATCCATATGAAAATTTGCGCCAGATCAGAAAAAACAGAAACAAAAAACAAAAATAGAAGAGGGCATTTCCCAATAGATGTTACCAATAAAAAATATGCCTGCGTAAATTGTGTTGACAATAACAATGAAGGAGATGATACTACGTGACGTTCTGATAGTGAACATTTGTCGATATTTCATGGGATATGTAATCGCAACAAACCTGCAAGCGTATGATTTCTTCAATTGTCAAATTTGTTAGATCTTAAGATCCGACCGTGGTAATGTCGTCTTCTATTTAAAGGCAAGATTCGGGATAAAATAGGTGTCTAAAAGCGTTCAGTCATGATACTAGAGGTGGGAGGTGGTCTATAAAAGAGAAGGAAAGCAAACGAAATCACAGATTACGCCCCGTACAGAAACCTCCCCTATTTCAGCAACATTCCACCTTGGGATAGAGAAAAGGCGCGTTGGACGAGTTTCGCGAGCCTGACTCTAGTTGCTCCAGTGCCATTGACACAGGATCGCGGTGGGACCGCTGCCTCAAATGCGCCCGCGCTTTTCAAGCAGCGCCACGTGGCAACGGACAGCGGAGGGTGGGGCTTGCGGACGAAGGTGTGAGTTGCAGGTCGGACGAGCTGCTTGTGCCTTTGTCGCGCACTTTCAAGCGGCAAAAGGGGTGCGACAACAACACTTGTCCGCCTGCCTACTACCCCCGGGATGGAAGAGGCAAGCGCGCCTAATCGTGGAGCGTGCCTTTAAGAGTGCGACAATCAACAAAAATCACCCAGCGAGCAAGAATCTATCTGGAGTGATGCACTTTATCTTCTAGCACAGCTCCTCCACCCCCATTTAACCATGAGTGTTGCTTATTGAAGTCAACGCAACACGCTGTAACGTAGAAATGCTTCTGATGCAGAAGTTCCGATTCTGAGAGTACTGCCTACTCCCACTTACTCCATTTCAACGAACGTTTGAACAACATCACTGCATAAAAAAGCGGCTAAGGTTTTACCCCTCATTTGAGGTGCTAAACTGCAGTTGTTTCGACAGATTTCATGTAAATATATAAAAGTGACATTTATTTTGCTGCAACCCAACAAATTCAGGGAGCTATGTGGGATCAACTCTGTGAATATGATGATGGAGCCAACTGTGATGCTTGTTATCTCTACATGTGAGATTTCAGAAAGCTCCTTAATCAGCATCCAGCAAAACCTGGAAACCAAAGGGGTGCACCCTGTATGTTCAGTGGCAATAACCTGTTAATGGAGATGAACCAACTGCACAGTAACGCAGCTTCGAAAACTGAGAGGAACAATTGACCAATTCGTTGATTCAAATACTGCAGCTCAGATGGTATACGCCTAAATATAGCGATTAAGAAAGAAGACGTATTCTTTGACCTGTGTTTCGAGGTATTCTAAGCAATAATGGGGATCTCTCCCTTTCTATACACCTTTACACTAGACAAAGTATCTTGCGAAATATATCTTTCCAGGTGTTTCTACCACACTGTTTATAATGGGCATGCAATTGAATTCTTTTACTTTTTAGAGCAGTGCCCAAAGATGAGAATATGATTTGTTAATTGTTCTTTTGGAAGGGTTTGTATTGTTTTTGATCCCTCATCGAAAACCTCTCACCAAATAGTCCATGGTACAGCCCACATAATGAATATAGCTAATGTAAATGAGCTTAATAGAGCATAAAAAGCAGCTAAAGATCCGAACGAGTTGTGAAATGCATTGTGCCGAATAAATACACTGAACGAGAGCAGGTGGCATGCCATACCTGTAGCGGAAACCTGAAGTAACTTTTCTTGATGTATGTGCCAAATTTGATCGACCTAGGTTAGCTAGCAACCAGATGTCATGTGAAAGTTACTTCCGTCCCTAGGTTTTGCACACCAGTGTATTACATTTTGTGGAGGCCGTCGTTACTTGTATTGTGAGTCTGCAGTGGACATGAACGTATGTTCTACGCAAGCTTCTGCACACAATCACTCGTGAAACAGTAGGGGTTTCGTCCCCGCATGTACTAGGCATCGGTCAAATATGATCAAAGTGAAAAAACATCTCCGAATTATATATCAAAGCATTCAATAATGGCTCTGACCAGCTTTTACAATACCTGCGAGACCTGCTACAACTCACCATAAACACAAGTACTGCTCCGAATAGGTACGGGTACGAGGGGTCTCCCACCGATATATGCTCCACGAGTGACTCATTGTTGCTCATGGAGCCGTTGCTGTACATGTCGTCTACAGCAGAACTCATAAGAGTTGTACTCTAAAATGTATGAAGTCCAAATTCCTACACTTCGATGCAGGAATTCAAAAGTTTTTCGAAAGCAATTATCCTTGCGAAGGCAAAGCACTGACGGTTTAAACTGCCGCAGCCTCTCAAGTTGAGCATATGAATGTCGCCTGTGAAACGTGTTTCAGTATTCAGCAGCTAAAGATGGTAAGTAAAATAGCCGACAGGAGGAGCAATTTCGGTGCTAACTGTTGGGGGAAGGGCCACCCGCAACGCTTTCTTCGTCTGCGCTCTCCCAGCGAGAATGCGCAGGAAGCGGTTCCATTCTTTCCTACTATGGCTTATTGTGAGCCCCATGGATCCTTCAAATACGGTAACACCGCTGTTCTCTCCGAGAATGCATGAACAAACACACCGCGCTCTCGAGTACCTTAGCAACTCTAATATTGGCACTTTGCTGGTGAAAGGGAATAGGAATAGATTGCGATCGCACTCGCAGCAGGCTATCACCTGTAGCAAACTCTGCCTTTGATGCGGTGACAAGGCGCTCTTTTGAGTTTCCGATAATGTATCTTTAGCGCATGTACTGTGGCAACAGGGTTAGGATTCAATGATGTTATAACCTATCCCTCAAACCTTTGCTTATTGTCTTTGATCCAGGCAACTTAAAGGCAAAAGTCGGGCTCAATAAGGGGGTATTATGGCGATTGAAACTGAGTATAGAGATGCGAAGTGGAACGACAGTGGAGAAAAAACTGAGAAAAACCGTCGACAAGGCCGTTAACAAAACCCTCTTTCCCACTAGCAGTGAAGGAGGCTGGCTTGGGAAAGAGGCACGTACAAACAAGTGGGAGAGGGACTTTAGTCAAAAATGACCTCTTAATCACTACCTCGCACCTGCCACCTTATGCCTCCTAGCGATCGCCTGCGGAGTGACCTCACTTGATTGGCTGTGCTGTCTGCTGACCTCGTACAGACATACTAAGTTAGGAAACCGTAGACACCAAAATCGTTCTCTCACAAAATGTAAGAGTTTATGTTAGGTTGTTCACTCAATTTTAGCCATTTTTCTCGGTCAGGAAATGTTTATTGTAGAGAAGTGATACAGGTTAATACCAAAGAAAATTCCACTATTATTCTATTATTTCAGCACCTCTCCTATTTTTTTACCAATTGGTGATTCTGACCGAGGGTACGATTTTAATTTCGAATGTCAATTTACAGGCTCGCTGTTGCACATATTGAACAATACAAAATCTCCTGTCAGCCAAGTTGTGCTTTGCCAACCTGATGAATGGTAATTACAAAACCGTATGTCCTCGATTGCACGAGAGTTTCGTCGAGGGTTTTTCGAAATTTGGCTCTGTTCCAAGTAGAGCCCCAGATAGTGATTCTACATATCCGTGCGGCAGCCCTTTTTCCTCTTTTTTTGAATATTTCCATTTCAAGAGCGACTTGAGGAACTTCTAATTCGCTTCAGCCAAAGCATCGCAATGCTTGAAAAAAATTACTAGCATGGAATTTTGCGGCTGGCCGGGATGTTTTTTGCCAAGACATTAGAATCACCTGTTGAACTGACCAGAACTAGGAGCCCCAGCTAAAAAATGTTGGAGAGTGGCGATGCCCTCACGGACTCAAAAATGACAGTGAAAAAGGTGAAGTCAAGTTAATACCATACGTAACTGAAACACAAGCCAGGAATATGTCAATGAAAAGTGTTTGAGTATTTGATTTGAACCTATAGCAAACAAAAAAATCATTGCTGTTGGCTTTTTTGTTCACTCCCAAGATAATGTTCTGTTCCACCAAACTACTGTTGCTACTGTTTTTGTATTTCCTGTTTTGTTTCTTTACTGTTTTTAATCCCCTTTTAACACGTGTCTATGTGATAAAGTTCATTATTCATATGATCGATACTGAGTCTGAGAGGAAGAGGTCAGCAGACAACTCAGTGCAATTAACAAGGTCTTCCCACAGGCAGGTGAGTGTAGGTGCGAGGTGGTATCCCCATAATTGCACTTTAGACTAAAGGTGCACACCCCAAACAAGTTTTCTGGAGATGTCAGTCGTTCTATCGGTTGATACGGCAATCAACCTAGCTGATTTCACACGTTATGCCAGCCACGCACCACTTCCGGAGGTGGGCGGTCCTGGATTGACCAGGCGGCCCTTGAAACCGAACGCCCCGGGGCCTTAACGGGGTTTTTCAAGGTGGGAAGTTGCTGCAATGTGTGCAGCTACCCACATACCACGGGAATTACTTCTCTAGCGTGCCTGAGCCCGACCTTTGCCTTTAAATATTCACTCTAGAACTGTTAAAGAATGTATCGGGATCCCTTGCCAAATGATCTATCCGTACGCTGATCGGCAGCGGAAAAAATCACCCTTCACAAACTTAGAAATCACCTGATTCCCGTAATGGGAACACTTTCAAGTACCCGTTAGTTACCCGTACCTGAAGCACTCACTATCAAAGTACATCATGAACACCAGGGCCATGGGTTCCTTAGAGAAACCGGTCGGGATCGATTTGGGGCATTTGCGGTTTGAAAGTGAGTGCAGAGACGCAAAGTGGAACGCCAGTGAAGGAAAGACGGGAACGACGAGACCGAAAATAAAACCTCTCTCGCAATGGCGGCGAAGGAGGAATGCATGTCCATACGAGTTTTCGGCCATGCCAACCATTGCTGGCTCCGTGAAAGCAGCTGATACGGCAATCAACCCAGCTGATTTCACGCCTTATGCCAGCCACGCACCACTTCCGGCGGTGGGCGGTCATAGCTCACGTCGTCCTAAATGCTAGGCCAGGGTTGTTATAGCCGCGCGGTTTCGAGTCACGAGCGCGGCATCACCTCTATGGCTGCAGACCCAGCTGATCGCCTAATCCCGACCCGTGCCTTCAAGGGAGGAATTCACGATTAGAATGATGGTGGAAGAAGGAGTAGTTCACATAGTGGAGAGATCGGCGCGACCTCACTGAGGGTGTGAGGACGCAATTGGCACCGAAAGATTTGACCGCCACGAGATAGCGGCCCATCTTAGCGCGGTCGGCGGGGTCCGCCCACCGACCGCGCCAAGAATGGCCTATCTAATCATCGCCGTAGGTCTATGCACAGCGAGTGAGAAGATAGCAGAGGGAGCATTAGCGTTGAAAGAGGAGTAGCGATGCAGTCCCATCAATGCGGAAATCAACGGGCAAGGAAGCGGTCTTATTTGTCGGGTTCTGGGACATTTCTTATGTCTTTCCTTCTTTCAAAATGGGTTGCTTTAACATCGCGAATTCTGCCTTCAAAGCAGGAGATTACAATAGAGTACATGTGCAGGCATGGGGTCTATGCGTCAGTGGAAACAGTAGCAAGGGGCCTAAAGAAGCGATATTTGCCTTTTCGTAGCCAAAGGTGCGCTGTGCTGCGCTGTTAGCGCCCTGGGGTTGCCAATCCTTCCTGACCTCCGCCTCTGCCGCCTGTGTTCCGCCCATTAGTGTTTGGAAATTTCTGTCGGCGTGAGTGTGCATACAGACGACTCGACGCAGAAAGAGTAAGTGATTGCATCCAAAACGTTTTCCACGGTTCCACGTCTGTCAGAGAAGGCGAGGGATAGCTGTAGTACAAACCATGTCACTGATGAAATGAAGCATGAGCAGCAAGCATGGGTGAATGCTCGGGCCGTGAGAAAACGGCCCACTTCGAGCTTTTCGATTATGTAATTCCACAGGAACTTTCATTTCACGCGACTTTTTCAAGAAAAAAAGGTAGGTGCCTGTTTGTGGAGGCACCAGACCGTACTGTTAGAGCGAAGTATTATTAGAGGCTAATGGTAACCTCATTTGCCCATCGAAATGGATGGCTAATGGCCTGAACAGCATAATATGTCTTGGTTCAGGCTATTTTGCAAAAAGCCAGAAGTGGAAGAAATGAGCGTGAAAGGCAAACTATTAACTACAATATTATATAACTATGGCAGGCTACGTAAACAAACTCGCGGTTTTACGATTCGATTGTACTGGCTAACTTTCGTGATATAAGCCACGGATTCAGAAACTAAATATAAAAGGATAAAGCATTTGCCGTTGATCAATCCCTTTTGGGATGCGGCACGCATTCTACTTCCATTTGTACATTCGCAGTGGCGTTTGAATGCGATGTGGCCTATACAATGACTTGCGGGGGCCAGCCGATGTTCAAGTCAGTGTTTTTATCCTCCCAGACAAGTCTGGTACCAATTAACCGACCCCGGAGGGATGGAAGGCTTGGTTGGCCCGGGCGACTCACGACCCAGGATTTGATCCCGGACCGCTCGCGTGGTAAGCGTGCCACTTGCCACTACACCACTTCCGCCCGGTGAAGGTATAAAAACCGAAAAACCGTCAGGCCGAAAATGCTGTTGGACCGCTTGTGCTGAGGACAGAAAGCGCAAAGACACGGGTGGGAACAAGGCGACCGGGTGACGAAGTGGCTGGTAGGCGGACGCGCGGTCTGAGAAGTTATGCGAAAATGCGTATACCTCAGCTGCCTCTATTCGAATCGTGGGGAGCGGATTCTTGCCCGCAAAAAAAGGACCTTCCCACCCAATTTGTGGGAGTGCAATCAAAACGCAATTCGTAATATGCGATGACGTAAGAAAAGATTACCAAATCCACTACAGAATTTGTTTGATGAGCACCGCCCCAGGGTAACTTAAGTGTTGCCAAATGAATGCCGTGAAAGATTGGCTCACGATTCGATTGGCTAATTCCGGTGACTAAGCGACGGATTTAGAACACTCCACATATAATAAAGGATAAAGCATTTGCCGTTGATCAATCCCTTTTTGGGATGCGGCACGCATTCTACTTCCATTTGTACATTCGTAGTGGCGTTTGAATGCGATGTGGCCTATACAATGACTTGCGGGGGCCAGCCGATGTACAAGTCAGTGTTTTTATCCTCCCAGACAAGTCTGGTACCAATTAACCGACCCCGGAGGGATGGTTGGCCCGGGCGACTCACGACCCAGGATTTGATCCCCGGACCGCTCGCGTGGTAAGCGTGCCACTTGCCACTACACCACTTCCGCCCTTTGTTAAAGTTAGTAGTAGAAAATTTATATCATGCTCTTCCCTAAATCGTGATGCAAGCATTTTTAGTCGATGTTCACGATCACTGCTTGGCTTCTGCGACCGGGTGACCTTCATGTGGCAGTCCATTAGCTGTTTCACTTCAGTCGCATGGAGCTGCGGCAATGCACAGATCTCAGAAGAACTTCAGTCGGTGGCGTGTCAGGAAGAAATCCCATCTGTTTAAAAAAGTCGGGCCATTATTCCAAAAAAGGTAAAGTGACTATTAGGCCATACGATGAGGATCACATGTAGGAAACTAGGACAATTTCAATAAGCAACTCATCCAGTCAAAAGACCTGCTATTGCGGTGTGATTCTGCTTCCTAAAGTTTATTCTTTTCATCATACTTATGCCTCACCCTGCCTTTCTATGTCCTTTTTGTGAACGCGTGATCCAAGAAAAAAATCGTCATCTACATTATTTTGCTATTTCCTTTCAATTGTCTCTCGCAAGGATACAATTTACCTGCAATTTATTCTTGAATACAAACTCACCTTACTGATCGTGCCTCCATGATTCACATTCGAGTAATATTGCTGTTGAGGACGGAATTCTCCAGCTACATTAACAAGGAAAGGCTTCAAATCTGCTACACGACTCTCCGGGCGCAGTTATGGAGCAGAACCGTGCAAGGGTATGGTCGGGATTTACAGTCAAAACGTTGCAGGATCGGTTCCTTATTGTAATTAATGTTTTGCACTCCTCAAGAATGCAGCTGAAT